>CATKHJ011102699.1:0-16408 GCA_949750685.1 Vernicia montana
CTAACCCTTTGGGTAAATAGCTTTTGTGAAAATAAGAAGACTAGGTCTACTTCTTAATTAGGCAATGGATGGTGACTTTTTCCTAAATTGGCTAGGCAATAATGAACAAGTAAAAACACTCCACCATTTACCTCATATGTCCATAATCACATGCATCTTTAAAAGATGACCATTTAATCTCTAATTAACTCCACTAATCATCATTAATCACATAGTCATACCTTATGCACCATAGAGTTAATTATTAGACACAGTGCAAAAATAACACATTACAATTAATTTGCAGATAATGCAGAAAATAACACTGTATAATTAAATAGCAGACAGTGTAGAAATAACAATGTATAATTAAATAGTAGACAGTGTAGAAATAACACTATATAATTAAATAGTAGACAGTGTAGAAATAACACTGTATAATTAAATAGCAGATAGAACAGAAAAAATTTCAGGGAAAAAATGTAGGGTATTACATTCTCACCCCCCTAAGAAAATTTGTCCTCGAATCTAAAACGAAGAAATCACCTTCTAAGAGCTAACTAGATGCGGATATTTTTGAAGCATCTCGTCCTCTCTTTCCCATGTGCATTCTTCTACATTATGGTTACGCCACTGGAATTTAATCATCACCATCTCTTTGTTCCTTAATCTTTTCACTTGTCTGTCCAGAATGGCTATCAGCATCTTTTCGTAGGATAATTCTCCATCCACTTCAATCGCTTGCAGTTGGAGGACGTGCGATGGGTCCGACACGTATTTTCTCAACATGGATACGTGGAAAACTGGATGAACGTGTGTCAAAGTCGGTGGCAGGGCTAATCTGTATAACACTTCTCCCACCTTGTTAAGGATCTCGAAGGGCCCGATATATCGAGGAGACAATTTCCCCTTCTTGCCAAATCTCATGACGCCCTTCATAAGAGAGACCTTAAGGAACACATGGTCTCCCTCCGCAAAGTGGATTTCCTTCCTCTTCGGATCGGCATAGCTTTTTTATCTACTGAAGGCTGTCTTTAGCCTCTTTTGAATGATCGGTACTTTGTTTGCGGTTTCCTTGAGTAACTCAAGCATCTCCATATATTTGTCCCCTGCTTCAACCCAACAGATGGGTGAGCAGCATTTTCTTCCATATAGAGCTTCATTGGGAGCCATGCCGATGGAAGAGTGAAAGCTATTATTGTAAACAAATTCTACCAATGGGAGGTGCTTGTCCCAACTACGTCCAAAATCCAGTATGCACATTTTCAACATATCCTCCAAGGTTTGGATTATCCTCTCAGACTACCCATCAGTCTGTGGGTGGAATACAGTACTGAAGTCCAATCGCATGCCTAATGCTTCTTGTAATTTCTGCAAAAACCTTGAAGTGAACTGGGTACCCCTATCCGAGATGATGGACACTGGGACCCCATGTAAGCTCACAATCTTACTCAAGTACAATCGAGTATAATCTGCTGCCGTGTAAGTAGTCTTTACTTCCATAAAGTGTGCGAATTTGGTCAATAGGTCCACTATGACCCTACCATGAAATCTATGGCGATGCGTTCCCACTCCCATTTTGGTAGTTTTATCTATTGCAATAATCCAGAAGGTCGTTGGTGCTCACATTTCACCTACTGACAGGTTAAATAGGATGCTATAAAATTCGCCACATCCTTTTTCAACCCCGGCCACCAATAGCAACTCTTCACATCTTGGTATATCTTAGTGGCCCCTAGGTGAACGGTGTAAGGGTGTCTGGTGTGCATCTAATAATATCTTCTCCCTAAGTCCATCTGTGTTTGGTACACATATTCTAGCTCCACACATGAGCACATCATCTCTTACTTTGAATTCTAGAGCCTTTCCTAATTCCACTTCTTCCTTTAGTTTCAGTAACTGTGAATCCTTATCTTGCAAGTCTTTGATCTCATCGATGAGCTTCGGTTTCACTTGAAAGTGCACCACTAATACTTGCGCTTCATTGACTTCGAACCAAACTCCTAGATTGAATAATTCCTTTAGTTCCTTCACAATAGGTCTCTTACGCACTGCCACATGCGACAAACTTCCCATCGATTTTCTGTTTAGGGCATCGGCCACTACATTGGCCTTACCGGGATGATAGAGGATCTGATAGTCATAATCTTTTAATAGTTCTACCCATCTCCTCTGTCTCAAATTTAAATCTCCTGCTTCAAGATGTATTGGAGACTCTTGTGATCCATGTAGATCTCACATTTCTCTCCATACATGTAATGACTCCAAATCTTTAAGGCAAAAATGACCGCTGCCATTTCCAGGTCATGCGTAGGGTAATTCACTTCATGCTTCTTGAGTTGCCTCGATGCATAAGCAATGACTTTTCCATTCTGCATTAAGACACATAAGTCCTACTTTTGAAGCATCACAATAGATGGAAAACCCGCCTACTCCTTCAGGCAATACAAGGATCGGGGCTGAGATGAGGCAATTCTTTAACTTCTGAAAGTTCTCCTTGCATGCCTCATCCCAATTATATTTCACTTGCTTCCTTGTTAGCCTTGTCAAAGGCACGGCGATCTTTGAAAAATCTTTTACAAACCGGCGATAGTAACCTGCCAAGCCCAAAAAGCTGCGAATCTCCGTAACTGAAGTTGGCCAAGGCCAATCTGCTACTGCTTCCACTTTCTTTAGGTTAACCTGAATACCATCCTTTCTTATAACATGACCGTGGAAGTTCACATGGTCCAACCAGAATTCACACTTAGACAACTTTTCATAGAGTCTATGCTCTCTCAACATTTGTAATACCACTCTTAAGTGTTCTTCATGTTCCTCCTTGCTCTTTGAGTATACGAGGATGTCATCGATAAAGACTATCACAAATTTATCCATGAACGGCTTGAAAACTCGGTTCATTAAGTCCATGAAAGCCATTGGAGCATTCGTTAAGCCAAACGGGAGCACTATAAACTCATAGTGGCCATACCGTGTCCTGAATGCGGTCTTGCAGATATCTTCTCCCTTGATTCTTAATTGATGGTAACAAGATTTCAAATTGATCTTAGAGAAATGGCTAGCTCCTTGCAGTTGATCGAATTGGTCATCAATCCTCGGTAGAGGGTAATTGTTCTTCACGGTAACCTTGTTCAGTTGACGGTAGTCGATGCACAATCTGAACAATCCGTCCTTCCTTTTGACAAATAAAATCGAAGCACCCTATGGGAACTACTCGGTCTCACAAATCCTTTATCCAGGAGGTCTTGCAGTTGCACCTTCAACTCCCTTAGATCTATAGGTGCCATGTATTACGGGGGTATAGAGATGGGCTGATGTGAGGCCTTTCCCGAGCACCAGTCTGATCCGCTAGAGAGAAATCAAAATGCTCATTTGGGTTCGAACTCACGAGGAAGCCCTCGAGCTTAGATTGGTTGATTTTGAAAATTGATTTAGAGTTGCCACCTTAATTTTATTTTAAATGGCAAAAGATTAAGGAAAAAACCCAAATTGACTCCATTTAATATCCCAAAAGAAAAAGATCACTAGCCTTGAAATCAAAGAGGATTCGGGGACTAAGTTTTTGGTTCATTTTAATTAGTTTGGCATTTAATAAAGTTGTGACTTAAAATTAATTTCATGAATTATGTACAATATAACAAATATATGACAATATGATAAAAGCATGTTATACATAAAATAAACAAGAAGGGGATAAAAAGAAGAGAAAAGGTAAGTTATAATTACAACCAAAATCCGAATTAGGGGATACCTCCTCTAGCCCTTATGGGTTTTATAGAAGTCACACATTCCCCAAACTAATCCTAATAAAATCAATGTTATAAAAGAAATTAAATTAAAGTGAAAAAGATGACAAGGGGAGAAGTTGGTTAATTTTAATTGGATTCGATGCTTGGACCAAGCATGCCTGCGTATCCCTTTGAATGGGAATCAGAACCCACGCAATTCTCCCTTCTTGCGAAGGAGTTTGTTTAGTCAAACCACTTTATTATGTTTTTATTGATTGATTGATTGAGTTGATTAATTGATTGATTTTAATTGATTACCAGGTTGAATTAATTATTTTAGATTTTAATTAACTAACCTAAGTGAATCAATTAAGAGAAAAGAATTAGGCAAGGAGCCCAAAGGGGAAGAAGAGAATAATCCCAAGGAGAAAAAAATAAATAAATAAAAAGACTAATCCCAAGGAGGGAAAAATAAATTAAATAAATAAGGAAAAAGACAAGAGAGAGGAAAATAAGCTTACCTTGCGCTTGAGCGGCTTTGGAGACTTGGCGATGGGCTTGCCTCGGACGGCGGGGAACTTTTGACTTGGCGGGTCAGCTCGGGAAGTAGGAACCCAATTTTCTTTGCAAAGCAAGGAGCAGTAGCAAAGCAAAAATAAAAGAAAAATAAAAATAAAAGAAAATTTAAAACTAGGGAGCTTGTTCCTTGGTGGACCAAGCTTATGGGGATGGTTCACTTGATGCAAAGGCTAATCAAGCAAACCCGGGGATTCCGAGGTGATCCTGAGGTGACAAATACTGACTTAGGGGGTCTGAATATATAGTAGTGAGGCTTGGGGATGATTTTTTGTGAATTTCGATGTGGGAAAACAAAGCAAAGACACACTGCCGCAGGGACAGCCTGCGGTACCGCAGGAGCCCCCTGCGGCACCCACAGGCTGAACTTCCCTTTTTTTTAGTAATTTTTTATTATTTATTTTTATTATTTATTATTTTAGTGGTGCAAAATTAAGGGTTCACAGTTGCCCCCTCATTAGAATTGTCTTGTCTGTAAGGCGATTCTGATGATAGTGAACCTGAGAAGGAGGAGTGGAAAAAGGAACCAAAAGGATGCCTAAATCAGGATTTGGACATGTTTGGGTGGGTAAAATGATGAATGAAGATAGTAAAAGGAACCAAAGGGATGCCTAAATCAGGATTTGGACATGTTTGGGTGACAAAAATGATTAAATATGAGGAAGATGATAAAAGGAATCATAGGGATGTTTAGGTGTTTCTAAACATTTATGGGTGAAAGTTGACTGATAAATGAAGGCGAAAAAATGAACCAAAGGGAAGTTTAGGTCAGAGGCTAGATATTTCTGGGTGAAATATGGGACTTACTTGGATAAAAAGTGGGGAAATGAACCAGAGGGATGTCTAGGTTAGACATGTCTACGTGAAGGATTTGTTTGACTGTAAATGAGGATGGAAGAGGGAACCAAATTGACGCCTAATTGAGAAATTAGATGTTTATGGGTGGAGGATGAAATGGAAAAAGAACCATAGGGATATCTAGGTGATCGTTGCTAGATATTTATGGGTGGATTGATTGGTAAAAGAAGCTTGCTCCCGGTATCTTTGGGAGATTTGAAAGTGATATTCCCGGTCTGCTTGGGAAAAAGGTCCTAAGGCTATCTTAGGATGGGTCTGATTATAGAAGGAAAACCTAATTCAAATTTAAGGTATGGATCCAAAGGCTATCCTAGAATGGGTCTAATTTTAAAATTGAGATTGATTGGTGGGGGTTAGGACCCTATAACTGTTTGATTCAGGAATTCAGATTGATGATCCGTCTTGATTAATGAAATTCGGATTGATGATCCATCTTGATTAATAGAATTCGGATTGATGATCCGTCTTAATTTAGGAGCTCTGATTAGCGACATGTTTAGTGTAAAATGCATTTGAATATGCAAAATTATGAATTGGATACCTTGAACCTGTGAAGGGTCAACTTGGTAGAAGAGTGCTGATCTTTGTAGATGAGGGTGCCCCCATTTTGGAAGGATGAGGAAAAGTGGCATGGTTGTTCGGCCCTAGGAGAAAAGTCAAGGCTAGGTCAAGTTTTGGCCTTGGAGGAGGTCATTCTTGAAAGGCTAGGTCAGGTATGGTCTGGAAGGCTAGGTCAGGTGTGGCCTAGAAGGTTATCTTAGAAAGCTCGGTTAGGTTTATCCTTAAAGAAGATTAGGTAGGGAAGGCTCGATTAGGTTTGGCCTGGAAGGTTATCTTGAAAAGCTAGGTCAGGTTTAGCCTAGAAGGTTATTTGGGAAGGCTAGGTCAGGTTTAGCCTCGGAGAGGATTAGGTAGGAAGGCTCAGTTAGGTTTGGCCTAGAAGGTCAGGTAGGAAGGCTCGGTTAGCTTTGGCCTTAGAGAGGATTAGGTAGGAAGGCTCGGTTGGGTTTGGCTTTAGAAAGGATTAGGTGGGAAGGCTCGATTAGGCTTGGCCTTGGAAAAGATGAAGATTGTGGGTTAGCTTTTGTGTGACCCATCTGTTAAGAGTTTTCCTCTAGACATGGATTTTGGAGGTGATTTGACCAGCTAGTTTGCCCTTTGATTTTGCTTGTCCAAAGGAGTTGGACTTTAGGAAAGATATGATTTGCCAAGGAGGCTTGGTTTTAGAAGGATGGTATATCATGGGATGGACTTTGACTAGTTCGAGCCCTTTTTTAACCAGCTTGAGGATGATAGGTCTTTGGAGTCATAGCTCAACTTTGGCTTTGCCATGGAAACTGGACTTCATGGATCATGAGTCTTGAGAGACTTGGACCTTAGTGATCAGATGATTTGCCAAGGAAGCTTGGATCTGAAGGGATGGTATGATTTACCAAAGAGGCTTGCACTTAGAAGGATAGTATGATTTGCCAAGGAGGCTTGAGCTTGGAAGGACGGCATGATTTTCCAAGGAGCTTGAGATGATGGGCTCTGGGAGGCATGTTTGATTGGAGATTTGGCTAAGGAGCTCTAGCCTTGCAAGAGTTTAAGATCAATGGCACTTTGTCAACCGACCTTAATGAGATTGGTAAGAAAGGTGGGGTGCCACCTTATAAGTCAGACTTAGTAGGTTTGGACCTTTTAAAAAAGTATTAGGGAGGTTGTATGATTTTGCTATCGTAGCAAAATTTATGGGGAAGACAAGCACAACCTTCTTATTTCCTAAGACTGAAAAGACTCTTAGAGTGACGGGACTCTTGGAGAGACACTGGATTGATTTTGGACAATGACTCAGAAGACGTGCTCCTTGGATGGATGATAGGAACCATTTAGCTTTTTGAACTAAAAGATGTGACAGGCGAGTTGAAGAATATACCCTTAATGAATGATAAGGGTGACATGACGAATGACAGGAAGGATATGCCCCTACTGAATGATAAGGGCAACGTGACGGATTGACAAAAGATGACATGGAGGACATACCTATGATGGACTGATAGAAGATGATTCAAAAGGTAAACCCCTAATGAGGGTTCAGCAAGAGGATGATAATTTAGGAAGATATGCCTTTAATGTAGGATAATGACATAAGGGACAGGATGATTTGACCATGATGACTCTTTTAGCTCTAACTTTTGCCCAAGCCACCCTTTCAGGTTTTCAACTGGACGAGCTTGCTCTAATTTCTGCCTAAGCCGCCCTTTCGGGTTTTTAACTTAGCGAGCTAATAAATGAATTTTGGCATTTAAAAAATTATTCCACCATGATTTGGGCTATCGCTTTCCTTCATCTTGGGGCTCTGACTTTTGTCTAGACCATTTCATTGAATCTTGGTCCAGAGAGAAACCTTGTGGGGACATCGGGTCCTTTTTGAGATTGTTGCCCCTTGTTGAGGTGTTATGTTTGATTACCCAAAAGTGCAATGGGTAACTTAATTGGATTGCCTTTAGCTTTGCCTGCTCCAACTGAAGAGATCACCATTTGGTGTCCTTTATTATCTGGACTATCCTTTAGTTGGGAGCTGGTGAAGCGGCTGATGATGTGGGCACAAGAAACACCTCAAGTTTTGATTTTTCCAAATCATGGTGGATTTCATGGTGGTGAAATGAAAATGCTTGCCAAAATCCATTGATTTATTTATTTGTTCTTTTTTTTTTTTTTTGAGACACAACAAGAAAGATGAGAAAAAGAGAAGTGCATGAATAACATAAATGTTTTATTATAAATGGAGAAGATGGTACAAAATAGAAGAAGAATACAAAAAGACAGACTCATACTCGAACTCAAATTTGGACTCTGAACATGGACTCAAACTCGGATTAAAACTTGGACATAGAACATAAACTCATACTCGGACTTGGATTTGGACTCAATCTCAAACAAGTTAGATTAGTTGAGCTTGAACTCCTCCATAACATACTACTTAGGCATGGATGAGGTGGGGTCTGGCTTCCACTTTGGTGAAGATGCGTGGATTATAGTGATCGAGGCATACTTGTCTTAGCCTTAAAGGTCATGGGATTCAGATTCTTCATCACTACTCAGATCGGTGGTGGAGAATTCATCTTGAAATGATTCCCTTTGTATGTAATCTTCAATCTTTAAAGAGGTCGCAACTAAAGCTTTGAAGGTAGGCAGGTATTAGGTTAGCAGATGGACTTGGTAAACTGGGAGTAGGTTCTTGACAAGGATGTCCACCTGTTCTTGTTCAACTGGTTGGTTTACCATTTGAGCAGCTTTAGCCCTCCACCTTGTAAGGAACATGGAGAAGGACTCACTTGAAAGTTGCTTAGTGGTTTCCAAGTCACGCCTAGTGATATCCACTTCACTGTTGTAAAGGTATTGCTTAATAAAGGCATGATATATATCATCCCATGTCCTTTTCTGGCTCTTGTCTAGTGAAATGAACCATCTAATGGCAGCACCAGTTAGTGATTGTTGGAAGAGTTGAGCAAGGAGCTCATTGTTAAGTCCCAAAGGCTGCATTACCCCTACATATATCTTCAAATGAGTCTTGGGGCAAGTGGTTCCATCAAATCTCTCAAGTTCAAGCATTTTGAATTTGGGTGGCAGTCTGGCATTAGGAAAGAGGGTTAGGGAGCTGGTATCTACTAAGTCACCATGCTTTTTGAGATTCTTAAAGGCCTTTTCCATAGCTTCAAATCTCTCCATGAATGCTTTTAGGTCAGGGTGAGAGAAAGCTTCCTTCCCTTGAAAAGGATTCGCAGGATAAGAAGGGTTAGAGTGGGTAAAGGTGTTTGGCACATAGGTGATGTGGGTATGGGCTTGGGTTGGAGTAGGATTGGCTTGATTCAGATTTGGGGTGATTTGGTCCAGGGTCAGATTTTGAATGTATGGATTGAGTTTAGCTTAACTAATCATGACTTGCACCTCTTCCAGAATAGACTGTCTCTGCTCATTGAGCTCAGCTTGTATTGCTTATAAATTCTTTTCTTTCTTGATGATGAGGGTGGCTAAGAGTGTGTTCAGGGCAACCATGTCAATCGGGTTAGCCATTGGTACCTTGAAGCAAAACCAAAAGTAAACTCAGTGAGTGGCAGGTGAGGATATGAAAAGATGATGAGGGTAGAGGTATACAGACTTTGAGGGAAAAGGATTCCCCATGATGTTGTGGGCTAACTATTTTTGGGCTTAAAAGGTAATGGTAGGCCAATAATGTTTGGGCTTAAGGGTAATGGTGGGCCAATGATGTTTGGGCTTAAGGGTAATGGTGTGCCAAAGATGTTGGGCTTAAGGGTAATGGTGAGCCAAGGATGTTGGGCTTAAGGGTAATGGTGGGCCAAAAGATGTTGGGCTTAGATGGTAATGGTGGGCCAAGGGTGTTGGGCTTAAGGGTAATATGTTGGGATTAAGGTATTGGGTAAGGTGATCTTAGATAATGGGTAGGGTCAAGGTGATGAAGGTCAAGGGTGAGAATTAAGGGCACCCGAGTTTTGGGTTGGATAAGGGGAAATGGTGTTTAAAGTTTATGGGGTGTAGGTAACTGGATAGAGGTGAGGGTGTTCGACCCTTCCTCAGTTCAAAATGAAATGTATATTTGAGATAAATGTATGTTTTTTTATACAGTATGGATGCATGATATGCATGGGAAAAATATTTCATGAATATGCAATTGTACAAGGCTTTGATTATAGTACATACAACCTAAGGTTAGGTTCTAGGTTCACTACATGAAAGGGTAAGGGTGGCTTAGAATTGGGTACCCATCACACTAAAGCAGTGATATACCTAGCCACATGTGAGTCAAGGAGCCTCGCTGTGGGTCCAATAGTACGTGCATACTTGTTACACCTTTGAATGCATCAAAGGATTCGTCGTGGGGTGGATGATTTCACTATCGGCAAGCAGACCTAAGGAAGGTTGCCTACTCGATGCTACTCACTATCCATTATTTTCCTAAAACTAGGTTTGGAGGCAAAGAGCCTATGCAAGTGATGCATGAAAGTCACAACTATATTAAGAGCCAAACTTTTTAACAAATTAGTAGTCCTCTTGTGTTCTTTTTATTAAAAAGAAGGTGGTCCCTAGTGGAGTCGCCAACTATGAGGCCTTGCCCGAGCACCGGTCCGATCTGCTAGAGAGGAATCTAAATGCTCATTTGGGTTCGAACTCACGAGGAAGCGCTTGAGCTTAGATTGGTTGATTTTGAAAATTGATTTAGAGTCGCCACCTTAATTTTATTTTAATTGGGAAAAGATTAAGGAAAAAACCCAAATTGACTCCATTTAATATCCCAAAGGAAAAAGATCACTAGCCTCGAAATCAAAGAGGATTCGGGGACTAGATTTTTGGTTCATTTTAATTAGTTTGGCATTTAATAAAGTTGTGACTTAAAATTAATTTCATAAATTATGTACAATATAACAAATGTATGACAATATGATAAAAGCATGTTATACATAAAATAAACAAGAAGGGGATAAAAAGAAGAGAAAAGGTAAGTTACAATTACAACCAAAATCTAAATTAGGGGATACCTCCTCTAGTCCTTATGGGTTCTATGGAAGTCACACATTCCCCAAACTAATCCTAATAAAATCAATGTTATAAAAGAAATTAAATTAAAGTGAAGAAGGTGATAAGGGGAGAAGTTGGTTAATTTGAATTTGATTCGATGCTTGAACCAAGCATGCCTGCGTATCCCTTTGAATGGGAATCAGAACCCATGCAGTTCTCCCTTCTTGCGAAGGAGTTTGTTTAGTCAAACCACTTTATCATGTTTTGATTGATTGATTGATTTTAATTGATTACCAAGTTAAATTAATTATTTTAGATTTTAATTAACTAACTTAAGTGAATCAATTAAGAGAAAAGAATTAGGCAAAGAGCCCAAAGGGGAAGAAGAGAATAATCCCAATGAGGGAAAAATAAATAAATAAAAAGACTAATCCCAAGGAGGGAAAAATAAATTAAATAAATAAAGAAAAGGACAAGAGAAAGCAAAAGAAGCTTACCTTGCGCTTGAGCGGCTTTGGAGACTTGGCGACGGGCTTACCTCGGACGGCGGGGAACTTTTGACTTGGCGGGTCAGCTTGGGAAGTCGCAACCCAATTTTCTTTGCAAAGTAAGGAGCAGTAGCAAAGCAAAAATAAAAGAAAAGAAAATTTAAAACTAGGGAGTTTGTTCCTTGGTGGACCAAGCTTATGGGGATGGTTCATTTGATGCAAAGGCTAATCAAGCAAACCAGGGGATTCCGAGGTGATCCTGAGGTGAGAAATACTGACTTACGGGGTCTGAATATATAGTAGAGAGGCTTGGGGATGATTTTCTGTGAATTTTGATGTGGGAAAATGAAGCAAAGACACGCTGCCGCAGGGGCAGCCTGCAGTTGCCGTAGGCATCCCTGCGACACCCGTAGGCTGAACTTCCCTTTTTTTTAGTAATTTTTTATTATTTATTTTTATTATTTATTATTTTAGTAGTGCAAAATTAAGGGTTCACAACTGAGTGCCTTATAGAAGCTCTATACAAAACTCTATTTCTTGCTCTGGTGGCATTCTAGGCAGTTCTTCTGGAAACACGTCGAAAAGCTCATCGATCACTAGCACTTCTTTCATACTGATTCCTAAGATCTCCCTCGTATCAACAACATGGGCTAGGTACACCTCACATCCTTTCCTGAAGAGCCTTCTAGCTCTAATGGCAAATATCATATTCGTTGAAAGCTCACTTCAGGCATCTTGGTACACAAAATTCTTCCCCACTTCGGGTCTAAATTTTATCTTTTTTGCATGATAATTGATGTGGGCATCATGTGATGATAGCCAATCTATACTCAGTATGACATCAAACTCGAGCACATCTAGTTTAAGTAATTCAACGGGAAATTTCCTACCCTCAATTTCCATAGTACAGTTTCTATACACTTGGCCTACATTTGCTGTTTAACCTAAGGGTGTAGTCACTGCTAGGGGTTCATGCATAGTTTTCCTAACTTTACCCAATTTCTTAGCAAAGCAAAGGGTAACAAATGAGTGAGTAGCATCCGAGTCAAACAAGCATCTTGCTCTAACAGATTGGATAGGAATAGTACTTGTTACTACTGTGTTCGATGCACAGACTTCCTACTGATTTATGGCGTAAACCTTTCATTTTCCTTTCCCCTCAACAGCTTGCACTGAACCGAAGGTTTGTCCCAGACCTCTGCCTCTATCTCCCTGAACTCTGTTATCTGGTCGGCTCATCTGCACTGTGGGCTGCGAAGCTGCTACTGCAGTCCCTTGATTCCCCATCATCGAGCAGTTCCTGATAAAGTGGCCCATCTGGCCACACTTAAGGCATGCACCGGAATTCCTCCTACAAACCCCTCTTTGCTTCCTACCACAAGTGGAACAAGTAGGGATGGTCTGACTCTATTGTCCTAATCAATAAGTATTCATGTTTCCTAGTGTTAAAGCTACTGACACATTTCCAGTGCGGTTACAATTCTGGTTTCCTCCTCGAGACTGATGAGGAGTAGTGGACGCTGCTGGCTGGTCTGGTCCTCTCATCTGAGTGTTCCCTCCTCGATATTAGCCACCTTGGCCCTTACTCTTATTCTTCCCTTTATGGTCCCTTTCAGCCCTCTCGACCTTCTCAGCTTTATGTCTCTTCTCAATCAGCTTGGCCTTATCCACCAGCTTGGCCATAATCAGGAAGTCGATGGCTACCAATGCATTTTATAGAGGAGTAATCAGCCCTCTACGGAATCGATCGATCTGGCTAGCTTCTGTCGGTACAATGAATGGAGCAAATTTGCTTAATCTGGCGAATTCCCTCACATAGTCTGATACCGACATTCCTGGTTTCTACTTTAATTATTCGAATTGGAGAGCTCGATTCTGTCTCTCTCCCTCAGCAATGAACTGATCAGTGAGTTATTGCTTGAACATGGCCCAAGTGGATGGATCATCCCAATATAGTCATTCCTCTCGAACCAGTGCTAAGCTTCTTTCTTCAACTGTAGACCCACCAATTCAATCACCTTGACATCTGAACAAGGTAATCTCCGGATAAGCTTGTCCATCTCATTGAGAAATTCCTAGGGTTTGTCACCCTATTCCCCATTAAATACTAGAGGTTTCAGTCTCTTGAAGTCATGAATAATCACCCCCTCATCGGGTAGCATCATCCTTTCTACGCATCCCGGTGCTTATACAGGTGGAGGAGGAGCTCTCACTTCCCTAGGTACAGGTGGTGCCATAGGGGGTGGTGGTGGCATCTCTTGCCTGTCCCTCCTCAGATCTTCTAGTTCGTGCCTCAGATTGCGAATTTCCTGTCTCATCATCTCCATCTCCTCGGGAAGGTTGTGTCTACTTCCACTCTATGTGTACTGCCTCGATCGAGGTGGCTCATTGGACTCCACTCCAATTTGTACTGAAGCGATATTCGGCATTGTACTCTCGATACTGTGAGAGTGTTCCTCCTCTAAGTGCATGGCCTCTCTAGGCGGTGTACCCGAACGCGCTCTTCTATGAGGTGGCATCTATACCATAAGTACAGGTTGTCATTCAATACGCATTTTGTCATAATACACAATATCAATCAATATTCGCACACTTCACATAATCACATTTAATCAAGTATAGGCATGTATCACAACAATCAATAGACATAAGATACGCATTTCATAAAAATAGATTTATATATCTCATAAATTAGCATGTGTGCTAATACAAAATCATTTCATGAGCATGATATCAATAAAGCACATGTTACCCTTTCATGTATCATCTATAATGAAGGGACCTCTTAATCACATACTTAATACATAATCAATATAAACCATCATTCTTTTACTCATACTTATAGCACTACTCCTACCAGCTACCAAAGTTCATAGTCCTACTAGTTAGGTTTCCTATAGGAGCTATACTATTGCTCCATCACGAACACTCTAATCTCCACCATCATAGGTAGCCTCACTCTCCTTGATATGGCCACTCATGTGTCCCGTAGACTCAATATCAGAGGAGAGTCCATCGTGTCTAGTAGGGCATCTCGCAGCAGAGTGGTCCATCCTCCCGCATGCCATACACAGGTGTTCGGAAAAACCCGGCATCAAATCGCGAAAAGGCGGTATGGGTACGGATTGCGGGTCCTCGCATATCCTCCTGATCCTCATTAGCTCCCACCTTAAGTCTTGGATGCTCCTCTTCAGCTCATCAAGCTCGTTCCAGAGAAAGTGATTTTCTTCAGCTAGTGTCTTGCACTTCTCCTTCATCCTCACCACCCATACTAGGTCCAAGTCCTCCTCAGGATCTGTCTCCTCTAGCACTAGCTTGGTAATGGAAGCAACATTGAAGAACTCCCTCTCCCTAATAATGCATCAGCGAGGCGGCATCCATACAATATAATATATAAGAGATTCTAACAATGAATCAATTATATAAGAAGAGTCATCATGCATATTGGTAACGCGGATTTATCTTAACGATGGAATGAAATGACGATATGAAATCCTATGCTCTTGGGTTTTACTTGTGTACTTACGACTCTTATAACTCGCAAAAGTCTATACTAGAATTAAACTAAAGCTCTGATACAAACTTTGTCACATCCCGCCTTTTGAGATGTGATGGTCCTAGGGTAAAAGGAGACGTAAGATCACCTAAACCCGTAAAACCCTTAGATGCACTACGCTTACTAGCATATGGCAAATACGTTCCCAAGATCATAGTCAAAACTCATAGACAATCCTATCATACATACTATCCATTTTACATGCATAATTGGTAATTAGTTATATGTGATACGATAATTGATTTTAGTCCTTATATCACATGATTACTTAATATCTCATGAATTAATAGTTATCATACTAAACGATTACAACCCATAATAATATTCAACAGTCATCCAAATAAACAATTATAAAATAATGACTCGTGGAGCCCTACTGAAAGTACGTATAATTACAGATCAACAAAATAGGCGATCCTCAAAGCGGCAGAGTAATCTCCCAAGCGATGAAAGGTAGCTTGAGAGTGTTACCTTGCACGTACCTCTAAGCTCCTAAAAAATATAAACAACTACAAGGTGAGATAAATCTCAGTAAGACCATGATATACTAACATGATATGCCAGTGGTTACAAGAAAAATATGAAATGGACAATCTTATGGTAAAGGGTATCTTATGATACAAAATATTTAATATTTATTAATTTAGCAGAAACAAATAGATTAGAAGCGGTATGCTTACCTCATAGTAATCAGAATAGTGGCTAATGCCTTACTTACTCGCATCACATAATATAATATAAGACTGATCAGCTCTCACGTTTAGGACCTCAAACTTTTCCTAACTAAAGTTCGGATATACTCACCCTATCCGCGGGTATTTTACCGTGTGCACAGGCCCGATGTATAACCCCACATCAGTCGGGTATTTCTTCTTTCTCATATTCATATATAAACAATATAACTCATGGTATAACAATATGGCATTTAAGAAAGAATTATGCCTCAATA
Source organism: Vernicia montana (assembly GCA_949750685.1). Taxonomy (NCBI): domain Eukaryota; kingdom Viridiplantae; phylum Streptophyta; class Magnoliopsida; order Malpighiales; family Euphorbiaceae; genus Vernicia; species Vernicia montana. The sequence continues at coordinate 15,652 of CATKHJ011102699.1, forward strand.
TCCATTTAGGTTTCAACAATAAATCCAAGTATAGTTTGAGACATCAATGATGTCAATATAGATATGCAACTTAGAAGTGGCCGAAGGCCTTTGATAAGTAATCCTATCATAGTAAGAGATAACAATTTTGGTATGAATACGCAATAGGAACATTTGCTAGGATTTCAATAATGCTCATAATTTTAAGTATGGATGCCCATATTATATTAGCATACCATGAACTCACCTTTGGATCCTTAGCTCCTAACAATTACAGCTAGCAATGCAGATGACTTCTCCTTCTCGAACACTTTCCTTTCCTTTATCCTCTACTAGTAATCATCATATGAAAAATATTATTCTATATTCTTATACTCATGTTTCACTATCCTTAACCTATTCCTAAGTCTATCCTTAGAGTACTATCTAAGGTTACACGCATAGCTCATCAACTATCAATCAAATTAAGCCATACCATGAATGATTAACTCATTCTCATACTCATAATCAATTATAGAGCACTAAGGCTCAACTCATACCAAGGTCGAATGGCCTATGCTAGGCAGTTTTATTTACCACATAAATGTTACACAATTCAATCACTTATTCATCATACTTACATGTATACATACTCAAGCACATAATCAAATCAAATTATAGTACTTAGACTCATTCAACCAAGTCATGGCCGAATGGTCTAAGTACCATAATTCCTATGTATTTGGTCAATTAGACCAAATAGTGCATCATTCAAGACATACACATATAGTTGGACTCA
>CATKHJ011103269.1:0-17732 GCA_949750685.1 Vernicia montana
TTTCTAACTCATAGTGATCATTTATCAAAGAATGATTATGATTATCAAATGATTGATAGTTTTTCTTCTTAAAGGAGTTTAAAATTTCATTTTACATTCCACTTATACATTTAATATCTACTAATTATTTAACTTTTTAAAATTTTTAAATATATTCAAAGAAAAAATCTATGACATTTAGCTGGATAAAAATTTAAGTTGGCAAAGTAATAATCTATTGCACCAAATAAAATAAAATACAAAAGAAAAAAAATACTCCTTAACATTTTCAAAAATAAAAATTATAGAATTTAATATTATGTACAATAAAAGCAGTGTGATTCATTACATTATTCATATGCATACAAAGTAACAATCACATCCTTCAATATTTAAAATAATAAAAGAAAAAATAAGAGTGAAAATTAAAAAAAAGTTATACTATATCTTAACTTTTTATTTATTTAGTGATGACATCTTATATTGTTTTAAACATTTATCAAAAAAATTAAAATCTTATTTTATTAATTTAATTATTGATCGTCCACACTGAATTTAATATTTTAAAATTATTTTTAAAATATTAATTATAAGAATAAAATTCTAATCAAGATAAAAAAAATAAATCTATTTTTTATCAAATGAGTCCAACATCAATGTTAAAGTTGATTTTACCAGCCATACATGCTATTAGGGCTAAGCGCAAAACAGTTCAATCTAAAAATTTAAAAATTTTTAGAATTTGATTGAATTTTGAAGATTTGAATTTGAGTAAAACCAGAATCATAATTGAAATAAAAATTTTCGTATTATATTGTCTCGAAAATTTTGAAATAATATAATTTGGATATTGGATATTTCAATACAATACAATTCAATCCAATATAATATGGAGATTCAAAAATTTTTACTATATTTCAATTCACTAATTCAATATTAAAATTAAACATAATAAGTGATTATTCGGAAGTTTTTTGGATGAATTACTGTAAAAATTTTATTAGTATAATATAAATATAATTATATTAGTATTTTACTTAATTCAAATAATTTTAATATTGACTTATATACTACTTATAATTTCTTATAACTTTCTAATATTTTATACAAATTATTAGCCTATTGCAAATACTTTTTTATTGATAATATATTACAAATATGTTAATTAATAAAAAAAAATATTTTTAAAAATTATAATATTATATTTATAATACTAATAAAAATTTATTCTAAAACTTTATTAGTATCACATGAATATAATTACAATTAAAATGACAATATTACTGGACTTATATACTAATATATCATATTTTATTATTATCACTCATTGATTAATCATAACATATATTAAAAGTTTTTTTTTTCTAAAACATATATATAGTGAATTTAAAATGTTGAATTGTAATATGTGATTATATATATTATTCAATTAACATTACTTATATATTATAAATAAAAAAAAAAAAAACTTCGGTTATTTTGGTCCAACTCAATTTGGTACAATTTAGTTTTAATTTGGTATGCTTTTTGATTTGAATACACGTTAAGATTCAAAACTGTACCAAAACATTTCATTCGATACAGTTTGATTTGAAGAAAGTCAAAAAGTCAATTGTTCAATTCTGAATATTTTCAGTCGATTATTCAATTAAATTCTAAACTTTTAATATGTACATTGAGCCCTGCACGCTATAGTGGTATGGTATATTCTTTATTTAATCTAAAACGTTGCGTTTTGTCGTTGAAAGAAGGGATAAGGTTCAATTTTGACCCTAACGTTTGGGCCATATAGCACATTGACACTTGATGTTTTCGAAGGTTCAATTAGATTCTTCATGTTTTCAAAACCTTTAAATCAAACACAAAAGTTAACATCTCACTAACTAGCTCTATCTAGCTGTTTGTGGGGCCCACTTTCTTTGCTTTTCAGTCTCACGTGGACTGAAAAAACATATATGTTTGCTTCTCTCTCTCTCTCTCTCTCTCTCTCTCTCTACCAACAAAGCTATAGACAAAAAGAAGAAAAAGAACCAGATTAACAAGATTGGTAGTGGTGATGATGAAACACAACTGTCATCCGGCCCCTCCACCGTGGTAGAGATAGAGAATACTGAAGTTGGCGGCAACGATAGTGAGATTTACACAATCAATGCTGGCACGCGGTAAAAAATGAACAATTATTCCTTGTTGAGGCGAAGAAGTTTGGTTATGAGGATAAATCGAGATTCAAATCGGTGGAGGATGCTATTGACGATTGCGTCAAAAAAAAGGTTGATCGCTACTGTAAATGATACCAATCTTTTTTATTTCAGGTCCATTTCTTTCTAGGATTTATGTATGTACTTTTAATGATAACAAAACAAAACAATTAACCTTTAATTAGAGATTTAGGTTTTTTAATTTTTAGTAATTGCTTTTGCCAATTTATAATATCGAATTGCAAATTAGAGAAATCACTCCTTATTTATGTATTTTTTATTTTCCTTTTTTAGAACTCTTATATTTCATATTCGCATCCTTATTTGCTTTGCTTATGTGATGAATTTCGTAAGTTTTCTTTTTAGTGGTTGAATTTGCTTAAGCATGGTAATCTTTGGAGTTTGGATGAGTTAAAGATGGGTGAGTGTGAGCAAAGGGGGGAAGTAGAGTGGGTTAACTGAAAGGTGATTTTCAGTCTACCTTGGACTGAAAGTCAAAAAAGTGGATCCCATAAAAAGGTACTTATTTGTAGTTTGTGGGGGTGTTAGAATTTGTACTTAATTTTAAGATTTTGAAAACACGAAGGATTCAATTAACCATTCGAAAGTATGAAGTATCAATATGCTAATATTAATTTGAAAATTAAACATTATCCCTTAAAAGAAAGATCAAAGATGCAGTCCGGCGGCCCTTAAGATGGTCAATTTCTTCTTACGTGGCAGAATCAAAACGGCTATTCATTTACAGTAACAGTACTTGTACGACAGACAATACTAAAAGAAACCTACTCTCCTTTATCTTTGGATCTGTCTTACAACTTGTGATTTACCAAAATGGCGGCTTCTTCTTCAACTCTCTCACTGAACCCTAAAACCGCCATTGCCAACTCCTTCGATTCCAAACCCTCCGTCTCTTTCTTCAATCCTTCCTCCCTTAAACTTACTTCTATTTATCCACACCCGACCTTTAAATCCCTCACATTCCACGCGCGGCCTTTCCTTGCTCCACGCGCCACCTATACTCCCTCTTCCACCACATCCGCTACTCCCTCAACCACCTTCCATGGACTCTGCTATGTTGTTGGCGACAATATCGATACTGACCAGATCATCCCCGCCGAGTACTTAACTCTTGTACCTTCAAACCCAGCTGAATATGAAAAGCTCGGCTCATATGCCTTAATTGGTCTCCCGGCATCTTATGAGACTAGGTTTATTGAACCAAACGAAATGAAAACGAAATACTCTATAGTGATTGGGGGTGACAATTTCGGGTGCGGATCATCGCGTGAGCATGCTCCGGTTGCTCTTGGGGCGGCGGGAGTTGCGGCTGTGGTTGCTGAGTCTTATGCTCGGATCTTCTTCAGGAACTCGGTCGCCACTGGAGAGATTTATCCCCTGGAATCGGAGGTTAGGATTTGTGAGGAGTGCAAAACTGGGGATGTGGTGACTATTGAGCTTGCAGAGGGTCGTTTGATTAATCACACGACTGGAAAGGAATATAAGCTGAAGCCTATTGGAGATGCTGGACCGGTGATTGAGGCCGGAGGGATTTTCGCATACGCAAGGAAAACGGGGATGATCCCATCACAAACCGCTGCTTAGGATTTCATTGAGGTATATATCTGCTTGGTTTTATGTAATAGAATGCAGTTATTTGGGTATAGAATTGGGTTTGTAATTCTATGGAAAGCATGCTAATTTTGTGTTTGCGCAAGTTGAATTTTAATTTGGTTTTGGTTTTGAAAGCTACTTACTCTGTCTATACTAATTCCATGGCTATGTTTGATAGGTTGTAATGCAAATGTAATTAAATGCACTAGAAATGCATTTGATTACATTGCATTATGGGCTTACCAAAAGTACCCTGAATTCTTGTGAGGAAGAGTTCACTCAGTGATTTATTTGCTATTTATTTAGTCAACTTGATGTGCTGGGTTTTGCTAGAAGTGCCTCGAGGCTGATAATTTGTTGATCTGAAACCAAGTTCACTCGTCTTACAATCTGTATGGATTATGTTTGTGGGCTGTCGCAGACTTTTGGTGATGTAGGAGAACTGTGACAGATATGATTAGAAAGTTTGTGCATTTGAAGTATTAGATTGGTTACAATAAGATGGTGATGCAGGACAAGAAGGTTCTAGCAACTTGCTAGATGAACAGATGCTTGTGACTAAACTCAGGAGTGAGGGTTAACATTGGTATAAACTGTGCACTTAATTGTTTATAGTAGAAATATGAAGCAGCATTTGTGCTATAATTTTTATTGATAATTTTTGTAACATTAAATAATTTTTTAATTCATAATTTTTATTGATAATGCTATAACTAGGTGGATGAAAATATTGATATGATTAGGCTGATAAGAAGTTAAAATTAAAATTCTTTTATTTTATTTCCAGTATCCCGTATTTGGGGTGTCTATAAGAGGGAAAAAAAAACCGTTTGTTGAAACAGATTCAGAAAACATAATTGTCTGCCAAATCTCCTTAGAGAATGGACAATTAGCGAATTCTCTGTACTCGTTTGTGCTAATTTACTGGGCTATTCTATTTAATATGAAGCTTTCTGGTTTATAGTGAGAACAATAATGACCATACCTATGATGGAAAGGTACTAAAAAGAGAGAACTTAGTAAGAATTTTAGGCGGAAGAAAGATTTTTAAGATTTATATTTTTTATTTGGATGAGTGGATATAGATATAAAGAAACTCCACTTTTTCTTCCTTTCTCCCTCTCTTTTATTTTTATTCTTGATTCTCCTAAAGGGTTTTGAAGATGAAGAAAACAAGGATATTCATGTTATAGATGTAATATTATAACTTAAAGGTTTTGATGTGTAATGTAGCTACTGTACATGCTAGTGTGACCCATGTGATGCTAGTATTCCCAAAATTTTAAGTTTTGGTTGGTGGACAAATTACCTGACTATATTTCAACTGATATTCATATAACTTAATCCGTGCAATTTGTATCGAGCAGTAATTCAGGCAGCCTCTTTGCAGAGAATACAATAGCAAAGAAGGTGTTAATCTGCTCGTATATTGAATGCCTTTTGCTCTTCAGACTTGCTCAGACATTACCTTGAAGCTGTAGTAAGCCTAAGCACATTTTTCTAATTTTTCCTATTTTCCCCTCACTGAAAACAGTTATAGATTTTAACCCGATGATCTAAACCAAATTCTGGTGACTTGGCTGGCATAATAAAAAAAATGGTCCTTGTGTAGATTTAAGTATTAATTTGAGATGCTTACTAAGTCTGCACAACTCTAAAAAGATAGAAGCATGATTGATTGGCGGAAGGTAAATTGAGAACTTTGTGAAGAAATTGCTTAAAATTGATAGGATCTTGAAATGTGTCTATGTTTTATATTGATTTGGTTATAGAATTAATTACTATTGTTGGACAAAAAAATTATGTTACTTGAGTTTGGATGAATGGTATCTGATTGCTGTTATTATATGCTCATCAATTCTTATTGGTTAGATTTTTTCTCTAAATATCTTTATTTCCTTTTGCAGGTGTTTTGTACTATGGGCGTTACTAGCAGGTTTCACAGACTAGTGGTAGCATAGCTAGCTTAATTTGCTTTTTCTCATAAGTGGGAACTTAAATTTCTGCTCGCTCTACTTATGTGCTCGAGTTCAAACTTCAAAGATTTCATGTGGGAACCCCCTTGTGCAATCGACCGTTGGTGATTGTTCTTTTAGTGATTTCAAGCTGTTGAAGTTTACATGGGTGCTCGAGCTTGGTGTTTAGTTTTTTACTTGTATGTTGCTATTTGTGTTACACCAGCCTTGTCAAAAATAAATATTTGATGTTTTGATTTAATGTTGCAGAAGTTATATATATGCGCTTCAAATATCAATTTTTCTTTCATTTTCCGTAAGTATTAAATATTTAACCATAATTATGGGTTTAGACCTTAGAATCATTGTAATTTAGTGAAAGAAAAAAGGTGATGGTGGCTCTTGTGATCTAATTCCGCTCTTCCACAACAAACCAAACCTTCCTCCACACACGGGGGGGTGGTTAAATAACCCTATAATGTATCTTTCCTTGTAGTCTAGTTAACTGGGAGGAGAGTTGATTCCTACTACATCAGGCATCAGCTATTGTTTGCTTGTTTTCTTGGTCTAAATTTTACTAGACCAAGTGCTTTCCCATGGTTGCACCATTCATGCGTATGGTATAGGGTAATAGCTATTTTCACAGCCAAGAAGCCTAAGAATCAATCTTCCCCAACTCCTTTCTCTTCTAACGTTTTCCCCCTTGCCGTTCTAATTACCCTCAATCCTCGATGTGGGATATAACAAAGCCACAATCTGTCCATCTCAAGGTCTTAAGGTTAGTAAATGGCTAGGATTATGCAGTATGATATAAAATGAAATGATTATATTAGATACGTGATATATCCCTATTATCCCATGAATGATTGATTATATTTTTCTCATGAACTTAAAGGTTCAACGATAAATAGTAATTCACCAAAAATAGAATACACAAAACTTAGATAGAATAAAGAATAGCTTCAATCATAAAGAGATAAAATGTATTTTTTTTTTATTATATTCAGAAGAGAAATATCCAAATGCAATAACAGAGGCATAGGAATCATCGACTTCTCCTCTGCCAGAAGCAATTCTCATCATATACTGCGACAGTTCCCCACCTTGTATGGCAACCGCAATCCCACTTCTCTTAAGAGAGCTAGCAGGCAGCAAATGTCTCCACTTGGAGATATCTTGCTCGATAGGGATAGTAGCTGTGCATTGCAGCTTACAGAAATTTCTGGCAATTATTCTCCCTCCCTATCTATGCTTGCGGTCCCTCTCCCTCTCCCTTTCCCTTGACCCCCTTGAATGCTTTGCATCCTCTTCCCACTCCACTGGCGGTGGGGGCGAGGGCTCGAACCTTGATGGCTTCCTCTTGAAATGCTTTTCATCGTCACTCGATTCATACTCCATGGCACTAGTGCAACTCTTTTTGCCTCCGCCAGTAGGGGCAGAAGCGGCCTTTGAAGAAGAATCATAGTAGCCATTAGCTGATGAAGACTTATGATGAGTAGAAGATGGAGGGGGACCACCAGCTGCTGTCGCTGTAGCTTCACCCGAGGAAGAGAGCTTCCGCTTTTTTGTAGTAGTCTCTCCTTCTGGGAAGCTAATGCGAGAGAAAACGCTTGCCTTATGCTTGCGATCCGCTATTATTGATGCGGCTTTAGCTGTGGTCTCGGAGGAAGCAGCTGCTTTTGTAGAGGATTCTGAACGGTGGTGGGTGTGGTGGTGGCGGTGGTGGTGATCACGATCACCTCTTTCTCTTTCTCTGTCTCGGTCATGATCGTAGTCGTGGTAATCATAGTCGCGATCTCGGTCACGGTGATCGCTTCTACCGTCATGGTCAGATGATTTTCTTTTGCTAGGACGTGGTGGTGGTGGTAGAGGTGGTGGCTCAAGCTCTCGGGCTGCGCGTTCAGGGGAAGTCTTCTCGCCTCGATGCCGGTGGTGAGGATGAGGATCGCCACTTGATGATTGCGGAGGAATAGATTTCTGCTAAGAACCACAAATTAGATTAGATTCAAAAGTTGGTGCTTAATAATATTAATCAATTAATATAGCATAGCTACTTTTACAGTTATACCCCCAAGGTCATATAAGGCCCCGATTTTAACTACAAAAGCCCATCACTAAAATGGCCACAATTTACCTCCTCTTAGACATGTCCTTGTTAAACAGTTAAACTCCTCCCAAAAAAAAGGACAGCACCTATACATTAACTATAATTATTATTTTTTTAAACTGACTCTCTTTTATTTTTTACTCTTCAAAATCCTCACATTTTTGTCCAATTTACCACAGCAACAACAGTTTAAGGCTGTAATATTCTGTGTGTTGAAATTTGATTCCCAATTTTTGCCCTTTTTATTTGCACTTCAAAAATTACAAGTGCAAAATCAAAATTTCGAATTATTTACTTCAAAATTTTCTTTATTTAAAACAAACGTGCATGGCCCAAGAAGAACCAGTAATCCAATCCTACCCACCAGAAGGACTATTTGAAACTCTGAAAACTGAAATCATTTTAAAAAGGGGAAAAAAAAATATTTACTGGACGTTTAACCACCGGTGCAAACAATCAACAGTGGATTAATTATATTTTACAATTTGCGTTCATTAGGGATGGTGAATAGCTTCATCAAGCGGTGTGGTGCACACACTACAGCAGGCATTTTTTTTAAGCTAGAAAAATTAAATTTTAATTAAAAGGGGGCACTCACACTCGTATGTAAAATGTAAAGAAAATTAGAAAAAGAAATAAAATAAAAATAAAAAGAGGATGCAGGAGAAAAGCACAGGGAGGCCTAAGGCAATATCTCTAGCAGACTGCTCTTGCCAACAATTGCAGTTGCAGATGCTTCCTTGCGCTTCTCTCCCCCCTTAATGCCAAGACCCATGAAGATTGCGGCTACAACTAAGGATTCCAAGATTTTCTATTCTTCCTACAAATTCTGTATACTTCTTAAATGGATAATGTAAAAAAAAAAAAAAAAAAAAAAAGGTAGACTTTTCTAAAATGTATGAAAATATAAATTTTTAAAAAAGCCAACCAAAAATCCTGTAAAACAAGGGGAAAATAATTTTTTATCTTGCCAGATTTTGCTTGACACCACAGTAGATACCTGCTACAGCACAAAGAAATAAGGGAGAACCACAGAGTTATATAATAAAAAACACATACAGATTTCAATGAAGAAATATCACCACTGCTGCTCACTTCCCTGCCAAATTCCCGATCTCTGGAGAACTCCCTGATGCAGAAAGAAATTAAGCTATTCAATTATGTAACAAATAAATTGAAAAGACTAGCTATAATCTAGATAACTCACAGTCAGCACAAATGGTAAGCAACATGAAACAACACTCCACAGAACTCTGATCAATTAAACTATAATATGAAGATCACATAAAGTGCAACTCCAGAAAACAACATTGGAGCATCACAGGTATCACAATAGCAACTATATTATGGTTGGTCCTATGGATTCTGCTTTCAGGTACTCCCAACCTTGGAAGTAATAACTCAAAGGCTTTATCATTTTGAAGAACTTTATAACTACTAAAAAAAGTCCACAAAGATCAACATCAATTGTTAAAATCTACAGAACCATGACCACAAAGCTATATTACCTTTCAGCTCGCCTCTCATTTTCACGCCGCCTCCTCAAATCAGCTTTTCGAGCCTCAAATTCCTCCCTGCTCATTGCTGGAGGTCCAGCATTCATACCCATGCCCATTCCCATTCCCATACCCATACCCATTCCCATTCCAAATTCCGCAAGATCCCTACGAGAGATAGCAGATCATAATCTGATTAAGTTTCTGAATTCGCATAGATGACAAATTGAAAATAGAAAGAGAACGCGTTACACATACCTCTGAGGGGGTACAACAGGCATCATATAACCTTGTGCACTAAAAGGGTCTGGAGGTACCATACCCCCAAATGGCATATCCAATGGGCCCAGTCCATAACCCATGAAGGGCATGGGACCAGCATAAGGATTCATATAACTGTCCATACCAGGTTGCATGCCACTCCAATAAGGATTGTAGGGAGAGGGGCCACCAAGAGGCATCATATAACTCTCAGCTGCGAGATCTTGAGAGGCTTTCCATAAATCTGTGAAGCATTCCCAGTAGTAATCAATAAATCAATATTTGAATGCACAAGAATGAGCAAGCCTATTGCAATTAATAGAATATTCTAAACACATTTAAACCAAAGCATTACTTCATGAACTTGAATGTTGGAGAATCTCCACTAAAAAAATGCAAAAATTAGAGAAAAGCAAAAACTTACCATTTGGAGGCATGCGAACCTTTTTCTTTTTCTTTTTCTTCCCTGACAGAGAAAAGATCAAAGTCAGTCAGACCACCATAATGTGATATTCCCCTAAAGAATGGAAGGCAGAGGGGATAGATACTATCATGTATCTTTAATTACATGGCACCTTTCTTGAATGCTAGTCAATTAATTAAGATAAACCAGTACCTGCCTCACCAGGAGCAAGCTTCTGCTGCACTTCCTCCTCAGCCAGTGGAGCACTACCTTGTGATGCTGGCTCCTTCACACTCATTGACTCATGAGTAGCCTCAGATACATCAGCCACTTTAGGAACCTTCGGTTTCTCAGGTACTTGCTGTAGGAGGACAACAGGCTTCTCTTCATCTACTTTTTCATTCATATTTGGAATTGGAGTTTCTTTGATACTAGAAGAGGGCTTTTGCTCTTCCTTAGATGCAGCAGACTGTGTTGGTGATTGAATCTTAGGCGGTGGATTGCGAGCAGACTCCATATCTGAAGTTGAAAAGCAAGAATGATGTCATTCATACATTATATTAACATAATGTGGATTTGTGTAAATCCATGTAACTTATGAAAACCAACCTTGAACTTGAAAGGTGCTTCCAGCATTTTCAGCACTACTGTTACCAGATTCCAAAATACGATTGATTGTATCCCTAAGTGTTTTATTTGGAAGAAGATCATCTGCAAGAATATTTGTTGCCCCACATACACACTTTGCCTTTGACATGATATAATCTCTTATACCTGGGTTGAATAGCACAAAGATGAGTGCATGGCAATTGGAGAAATAAGTTAAATTGCAGAGATGAAGAAACCACATAATGTTATGCAGTAAAGCATAAATCACATATCTTAAACTTATTAAGCAAGGGAAAAGGATGATTAAAAAGGCAAGTCAAATTGCTGAACTGAAGTATTGTAGCAAAACAGTTTAAATGACTATTGGCATCCTCATTTGCATTAGAAGGAACAATATGAAAACATATTTTTATAACAAACTTACACTTATCGCAAAAGCTCTTGAAACAGCATTTGCTCGTTAATACAGCGTCTTTCATAACTTCCTTACACAATGGGCAGTGAAGTTCTGGTGGAAGATCACCAACAGATCGTGTAGTAGAAGGTAAGCCTTCAATTTCTTTCTCAAAAGCAGCCCTGTTTAAATTTAAGAAATTATAATGTATTTTCAGTCTCAACTCATTTTAAGACTATATGGATGAAAAATAGAGGAGCATAAAACAAAAGTCTGCTTACTCGTTAGGCTTCAGAACAGCAACTGCACCACTAGGTAATGCATATGACCCATCAGGGGTTGCCATTAGCATTGACTTTGGAATACCAGTAGGAGGTTTTACTCTCTTGATATCATAGTTTGGATCACCATTTGTAGGACAGTGCTGAATAAAATGCCCTGAATAAAGGTAGTAGGTGAATAAGCACAATTTCACACTTCTACACCAAGAAGCATTTTCTTTTACAACTGAGTGATGACGTGTATAAGTACCTGGAACCTTGCACCTGTGACATATATAGCCCTGTGGAGGTGTTTTCCGCTCCAACCCTAATCGACCTCAACAAGAGAATCACTTATTTCAGTTTAATCATGAATATTGGAAGTAAATTTACACCATCATAAGAATTCAAAGGAAATATGCCCTGTGGCGAACAATAATATTAGTAGGAAAAGCATGTTAGCAGACAGACAGACACACACGCACACATATATACAGAGAGAGACGAGTATGAGAGAATCACCAAAGCCACGTCCGCCCATTCTTCCAGCCATACCCCTTCCAAAACCTCTACCAGGGCCAAATCCATCAGCACCTTGACTGCAAATCCAGGCAGAAATTTAACATCTATAGCAACAAACATAATTTCCAAAGACAGTAATAATCAAATCATTTATCAGATAATACAATAGAAAAGCATCTAACCGTTGCCAATCTAAGGCTGGAGTATCAATCAATGCCTTTATTTTGCTGTCTTCATCAGCCTTATTTGTAGGAAGAGCATCAGGAACTGCATTGCTAGACTGAACTACTGGAACTTCAGGAATTGCATATAAGTCATTCCCGAACTCATCCCATTCAGTGTCTTCAGTCTGTAGAGTCAAATTATTACACAACGTTGATAAGTCCCAATAATGGAATGCACATAACTAGATTGAACAGCAAGGAAAGGTTGTTGGCATTGAAGCTTACATATTTCATGGCAGATGTATCAGCAGTCATAAAACTACTCTTCTCTACTAGCGTGTCCTCCACCTTACTTTCCACCTTTGGCCTGCAAAATATAACATGACCAAGCTCATGGCAAGCCCTCAGAATCTATATACTGCCACTACACTAAAATAGCACTCCTACAACATGATGATCAGATTTTTTATAAAATAAAAACAGGTTGATGCGATAACTGAATATTTCATGCTCTATTAAAAACAGTTGGTCTAAATTAAAGAGATTTGGTTAAGTGAACAAAATATTAAAGGTTTGAGATAGTACTCTTGTTCAGTAACAATGGGCATGCGAGGTCTTCCTGGAACCCGACGAATTAACACAGAGGTATTTTTTGGGATTAACATTGCTTCATCAAGATACTCTGAAATTGCAAAACAGAGAACAACAAACCGATAAACACTGCAAGGATAATAAATAAGGAAACCAAACTTATAATTCATCCAAACATAATCTCCATGGTGCTGCCAGTTACCTATTCCTAGTAATGAAAAGTCAACCTAAACAAATAAACCCCAGTAACCATAAGTTAAGCAATTTGGTTTCCATTAGGCATAGTCATGCAAGCTCTGTCACACAGTTGCCTTTCCACAGGATAGGCTAAAAAAGACTACCCTTTACACCATATATATTATTGGTTTGAAAAATTTTCGGGAAGTTCATAGGTGCTCAACCTCAAGTATTGAAGTAATTCAGAAGCTACGACTGTCAGCTAGAGGCAAAGCCCTCAATCCAGTGCTTCTACCATTAACTTGAGGCTAAGAACAGACTTCTTATGAATAAAGATCAAGTAAAACAACAATATACCATTATTTAACCAACCATCAAAATTAGAAAACTTTAGAAAGTTTCAATGTTTCAACTCAATTGAGTATCGATTTAAATGACACCAACCTTCATTAGTTTGGGCGTTAGTGACCACAAGGTCGAAGTCTGTGCCCCTGCCCAAATGCTTTGATTCAAAAATTTTTTCTTTCAAAGTACCAACCGATATAAAATGACCGTCCATTGGGATTGAATCATAATCTCTTGCACTCTTAAACTTGTAATATACAGCCATTGCTTTTTTTTTTTTTCACTAAATTTTTATAAAAATAGAATCAAAATCAAAAGAAATAGCACACAAAAACCCTAGATAAAAACTATAAGCAATCAATGGCCCGCCAAAAAAAAAAATGGCCTGATATTCAACTCAACTCAAAACAAATATATAACAATACAAAGTTGAACTCTATATATATATATATATTTTTCTCTATCTTCTTCAAGTACTCAAGAGAGATCAATCAAACCAACTAATGAAGAACTCTTCGATTGTTCCTTCTTCTTCCGACGCCTCGCCTCTATATGGTAAACTAAAGTGTTGGAACTTGAAAGTCCAACCGATCAACAATGCCACAATGTTTTTCTATATTGAAGAAATACTAAAAAGAGTCTCATGCCAGCACTTGCACTAGCCACTTGAGATACATCGCATCGAACAATTCCTTCAACTTGTAGAAAATATTGGGGCTTTGCAATGAAAATTAACAGATCACATTAACATGAGAAAAGAAAACAAAACCCCAATCTTCAGTTTGATAAGGTTTGAGTACATAAATTAGATAAAACTCCGATGATCCAAATCTTCAACAACGAACCTCCGGACCAAAACCCTCGATCGCCGATTAAATAAATCTCGAAATATTTGAAAGAGTTGGTCGATGAATTTCCATGGAGAAAACCCTAGAAATCGAGAGATTTGAAGGAGTTAGTAGATGAATTTCAGGTGCCATAGCGTGAGGTACGAGTGGCAACCACCATCGTCGTGGGAGGGTTAGGGTTTGTAGAGCTGAAAGAGAAGAGCAGAGAGGGCTTTTCAGGTTGTTACGAAATTGGTAAAAGATTAGAGAAGATTTAGAAAGTTGCAGTTTTTATTTATGGATATATAAAGGCATGTTCACGGTTCAAGAACGGTTCGGAACCCCGGTTCACTGTTCCTGAAGTGAGGAACCGACTCCGACTCTTGAGTCTTGAGGGGCGGTTTCAGTTATAATTCTCATCGGTTCTGGTTCTTGTTCCCGTTCCAAACCGTGGAACCGGCCAGTTTTTTCTTTCAGTTCTGGTTCTACTCTTGGAGGAATCAAAATCGGATCAATAGTTCACGAATTCGGTTTGGTTCTGAACTGATGAACCGGCTAGCAGTTCCTAGTAATCGGAACCTCCGGTTCGGTTCAGTTCCGAACGCACCGCACCACGAACCAGTAATCTTGATAATGGTTTGTTTGCGGTGCACGGGCTTTATGGTTTTTTTACGCCAATCACTGCTTGCGCTGTTAATTGAAGCATTGTTTAGGATAATATATAGAACGGCGATGCCATGGCCCAGAGATTCTGGGCCGACACATTTGGTGGACTACCCAACCCTATCTATTAGGCTAGGGTGGGTCTTTACATTTTGAGGAAATTATACTAAATAGTTTTTTTTTTTTTTTCAAAAATATCCTTTTGTCTTTTTAAAATTTTAAAAATATATATTCTTTTGTATACTAATAATATATTTATTATATATTTTTAATATACTTATAATATACCTTTGAAAGTGATATATTTTTAAAATAAAAAATTTAAAAAGTTGTATTTTGAAAAAAAAAAAAAAAGAGTAGGCATATATAAAAATATTTTATCTTTTTTGGATATTTGAGTAAAAAAACCCTTAAAATTTTCCAATTTTTGATAAGAATTTGAGTTTTTTTTATTTTTAATTCAGCTTATGATAAAGAATGGAGTTACCACACATTTAAAAAAAAAGGGACTTATCCGGTTGATTTTTTAAAAAAATTATATTTACGATTAATTTTGTGGAAGTTTTTTTTTTTCCCCTAAAACCTATCGCTCTTCTAATATAATACTTTTAAAACATAGTAAAATTCTTCTGAAGAAGAAGAAAAAAAAAAGATAAATTTATAATCAAATGAAAAATAGTATACAATCAAATGGAAAAGTAAATGGGTAATTTTCTGAAAAATATTTCTATGAAAATTAAAAAATAAAATTTTATGTTGAAATGAAATATTTTTGCAAATGCAAAACCGAATCCAAAATTATATCTAACGCATAGAAAACAAATAAATGATGTTTTTCATCTCATTTTGGTTTGGTTTCCACTTTCCACTTGAATTGGTTTTGAAACCCAGCGCTACACTTTTTTCCCGTTAATTGCTTTTATTTTTTTTATTTTTCATTATTTAAGCCTTGCTTGTTTATTATTTTATAAATTTTTATTTGTTAGCTATTATCTCATGGTTGCTTTTCGTGAAAAAATACCAATTAAAGTGGTGTGCTCAATTTCATATGTGGCAATTCCGCCAAGATCTCTTCGTTAGTTAGGGAAATAATCCACACGAATCGGATTTTTTGAGGAACATATCGGGAGAGAATTGAATTTGGTTAGACAATATGTGATTGGTAAACAAGGATCAGTTTTTTAGCAAGGCACGAAATATACCGTCAAATATTCAATATGATTTCACAATATCTAGTTTCGTTCAATGAAGGAATTCTAGCCAATTGAAAGAATCTTCTGATCAATCCAGAGATCATTTCGATTCCATTAGTAATGAGGATTCAGAATATCACACATTGATCAATCAAAGAAATGTTCAATAACTAAAACAAATATCGATTCTTTGGGATCCTTCCTTTCTTCAAACGAAACGAACAGAAGAAGATTCTGCATTTTGTCTCGTCCCATCCTATTTTCTTTTTTACTCCTTGATTTCTATAGTTTTCTTCTATTATAACGATTTCAATAATAATAAAAAAAAATATTGGTAATCTAATTATAAAGTAATTAATCATAAAATATAATATAAATTATATGTAAACATCAACTAAAATATTTTCAATACTTTATAATTTTCTCACTTGAAAAATAGTGATTTTTTTAATTATTTTTGACAAATAAACATATTCTCTAAAGTTTCTAAAATTTTCCACATAACATGAAAATTTCAATTCTCAAAGAAAATTGAAATTTGAAAATAGAAAACAAAAAATTATTTTTCATAAATAAACTGACCCTAGCTTTTTCAAAATTATTATTTCCTAAATTCAATAAAATTAAATTTTAAAAGTATATTACTAAAAATATTTTAATCTCAATAGTCAATACCAAACATAATCTTATTCATTAATCATTACTCATTAGAATTCTCGATGACCCAGGCAAATAAAGAATAAGGCTTGATATCTAGGTCACAAGCAAGTACTTTAAAAGTCATATAATATCCAAAGTCAAAGCAAATTAAATAAAATGAAGTAAATACAAATTTTCATTTTATTACATCCATTATATTTCACATCCTAAATAAATATCATATGTTCCTTCCGCTTTGTATCAAGTAGTGTTATTTGCCTGAAACATGAAGGACTTCACTTGGGTCAAGAATAACCAATGTATATCCAAGAAAACCAATTCAAATTTCTTTGTTTCTATTGATTTGACTATATTGAAATTAAATAAACTGCAATAGTACAATGGTTGATTAAGGACTACTATGTGGAGTTTTCCTAAAGATAGCAAAAAGAGGAAATGAACACTAACAAAGAACATAATTTATACATCGGTCAAAATTAATGAAGATACAATCACAACATATGCCAGAAAAAAGAAAATGGCTATCTGAACAAAGAACTTTGGATTTTCTCTCATGTTTGGGGACGTCACTGCCCTGAAAACCAGAAACCATTCCCACTGTTAATCCTTTGAATGGAGAAATTTTCTTCCTTAGACCTTCAAATGAAGGAAATGTGTGGAAAAGAAGACCAAAGAAGAAAGAAGAGGATAAAAAAAAACTCATGCAGCAAAAAGATGTTACCTAGCAATGCGCTGAGAAAAGCGTTGAAAGGGTAAACTCTGAATAAAGACGATGCCTGGTCCTGTTAGAGTTGCTGTTATTAAATTGTCACCCTGCAATTTCACAGTATCAGCTAAGAACAGCTACTTCTTGCACCATATGAGATAAATATTCAAGTAAGCTGCAGTTCCAGGTACTAGTTTTGCCTTAAGCATCAAGGTAACCTTGGACTTGCATGCTGGTTAAAGGGAAGGTCCTAGATTAGTTAATTGTTTTTTAGTGCCAGACAAGGACACAATGTCTTATTATGCAACAATCTTTGATTATTAACTTAACATTAATGATGTGTTTGTCCATTAGATATGAACCCAGATTATCTGAATTTCATTAAAATGAGGGTTATAACCAACAAAGAAAAACAAATATGATGGGGAGACAGAAGAAGATAAAGAATATAAGAAGAAAAGAAGAGACAACTTACCCCAAACACAGCCCTTCTCATGGGGCCATTGTATTTGATTTGGACATTTACTGTGGTATTAAGTGCGACAATGCAAGACATGTCAACGGATAGCACCTCACCCACCTCAAGATTTTTCTGTATGACTAGCAAA
>CATKHJ011103277.1:0-10571 GCA_949750685.1 Vernicia montana
GAAGAGCTTGCCAAAGATGGAAATCATAAGGGGATAGATAAAAGTTTGAAACTTGCCCTCAAATCTCCTTTTGTTAAATCCATCGGTGATTATCGTATGCCTAGCAAATTCAAACCACCTTCGCTGAAGAAGTATAATGGCGAAGCAGATCCTAGAGTTCACATCATGGACTATAAGCATGCCATCGAACTCCAAACAATGAGTGATGAAGCTTTGTGTATAGCTTTTAGAAGCTCTTTGGAGGGAGTTGCAATCAGATGGTTTGACTCTTTGGAAGAATAGAGTATTAATTCCTTTGCTCAACTAGCAACTGCCTTCATGCATCATTTTGCTTCGAGTATTCCAGTCGAAAGGAAGACTCAATATCTGGAATCATTAACACAAAAGGAGAATGAGCCATTAAGAGATTATATGGATCGATTCAACAGAGAAGCTCTTCAGGTTACTCAGCTCAATCAAACTGGAGCAGTTGAAGCATTACAAAATGGAACTTCGCACACTGATTATTTCAAAGCATTATGCATACATGCTCTTTAAACTTTGGAGGACGCAATGGGTATAGCTCAGAAATATATCAGACAAGACGGTGCACTTGCCTTTAGCTAGTTCTCAAAGCAAAGAAAGGCAGGAATCGAAGTACTTTCTAAGGAAGTAACAAAATTAAAAAAAGGGCGAACAAAAAAAAGTAGCAGAAGGAGAGAACCAGTCATCAAGTAGGAGAAAAGGCGGTCGAAGCCAAACCAACAAAAGTAACTTTGACGTCAATAAGTTCACTCATTTGAACACCAGCCCAGCAGAGGTGTTCGCTATGTTCAAAGATCAGAATATTTGGGCTCAACCTGCTCCCATGAACGCTCCGCCAAACAAGAGGGATAAAAGTAAGTTTTGTCTCTTTCATATTACCCATGGTTATAATACCAATGATTGCAGACAGTTGTTAGAGGAGATTGAAAGACTGATAAATCAAGGGTATTTGGGTAAGTTTGTAAGAAAGAATGGCGAAGATAAGGGAAAACAAGTAGTAAACGATGGATCAGTAGGTGTTATCCATTGCATTATTGAGGGGCCAAACGATACTACAATTAGCAATAATAAGGCAAAGGACTTAGTAAGAAGAAGAGAAGAGCCTGAATATATCTATGGCAATAGGTCGAAGGTTTGTACAGAAAGATCCGATGAGAGTATTCTTCGTACTTCGCATGCAGATCCTCTTGTCATTCAGGCAGTTATTGCTAATTATGTGGTAAAGCGAATTCTAGTTGATGACGGAAGCTCAATCAACTTGTTGACGGCTGAGGCTTATAATAAAATGGGGTTTAAAGAAAGTGACCTATAAGAAGTGGGAAATCCAGTTCGCACTTTAGATGGAACATAAGTCCCATCCGTGGGAATGGTGAAGTTGCCATTCACTATTGGAATTGCACCTGACAGTATGACAGTAATGGCCATATTCGTGGTAATTAAAATGCAACTTCCTTATAATGTATTGCTTGGTAGACCATTGTTGTATAAACTCGATGCCTCTATTAATATAAGGCATTTGATAATGATTATTCCCAATATAAGGGGGAAGTGAATTTTGTGTGTATGGAACTCAAGAGTGACATACATCCAAGCAAGATGGTAAAAAAGCGAAGAGAGATTCAGCTGTGGTGCAAGTCGAAGAAGTAGCAGTAATGGAAACAGCCACCTATATTCCATAACAGCGAACTAAGCCAGCTGAAAAATTGGAGAAATTTCTAGTGAAAGAAGAAGAACCAAAAATTTTTTTGTTGATTAATTCCTCTTTGGAAGAAAATCAAAAGCAGCAGGCTCATCAGTTTTTAACAGTAAATATTCTTAGTTTTGCCTGGTCTTTAGCAAAAATGGGAGGAGTAGACCTTGAGGTGATTACCCATCAATTAAATGTAAATCCTGCTTACAAACAAAAGAAAAGATACTTCGGTCCAAAGTGACAAGCATTAATTGATCAAAAAATGGATAAGTTAATGAAGGCAGGGTTCATAAGAGAAGTCTAGTGCCCAGACTGGCTAGCAAATGTAGTACTGGTGAAAAAAGCTAATGGATCCTACAGAATGTGCGTAGACTTTACAGACTTAAATAAAGCATGCCCTAAGGATTCTTTTCCTTTACCTATGATAGACAAGCTGGTAGATTCTACGGCAGGGTATGACTTTCTATCTTCTCTTGATGTAAAGCAAGGATACCACCAGATCATAATGCACTCAGACGATGAGGAGAAGACCTCATTCATAACAGAAAAAGGTATTTATTACAATGTTTCAATGCCCTTTGGCCTGAAAAATGTTGGAGCTATATATCAACGTCTCGTTAACAAAATGTTCAAAGATCAATTGGGCAAAAATCTTGAGGCGTATGTGGATGATATAATAGTAAAAAGCAAGACTTTCGAAGATCATCTCTGTGATTTAGCCAAAGTATTAAATGTGATGAATACATATGGGATGAAGCTCAATCCCGAGAAGTGTGCCTTCTTCATTCAATAAGAGAAGTTCCTTGGATATATAGTTAATGAGAAAGGAATAGAGCCAAATCTTGACAAAGTAAAAGCTATTTTGGACATGGCAGCTCCTAGGAATGTCAAAGAGGTGCAGAAATTGACAGGACGAATAGCTACTTTGAACAAGTTCATGTCCAAGTCAGCTGAGAAATATCTTCATTTCTTAAAAAAACTGAGAAAGTCTTCAACCTTCAAATGGACAAAAGAATTCCATATTGCATTTGAAGGGTTAAAGGCCTTTTTAAGTTCAGAGCAAATCTTGAGCAAACCATTACCGGGAAAAGAAGTTCTATTCTACTTGTCAGCCTCCAATAATGTAATCAGTTAAGTGTTAATTAGAGAAGAAGGGTCAGTACATAAGCCTATTTACTACTTCAGGAGAGTCCTTCAAGGGAAAGAGCTGAATTATTTGCCAATAGAGAAGATTGCATATGCTCTACTCTTCTTCGCCAGAAAATACAAAGTATACCCACAAGCTCACCAAGGAGTAGTGGTGACAGACCAGCCCTTGCAGAGAGTCTTACACAAACTAGAAACATTTGGAAGAATGCTTTGCTGGTCGGTAGAACTTGGGCAATATGGGTTTCAATACTGATCAAGGTTATCAATTAAAGTTCAAGCTTTAGCAGATTTTATATTTGAATGTTCCTTTAACCCTGAGCAAGCATCTGAAGAGCAAAATCCCGGGAAGATATCTCAGTAGAAGCAAATATCACCAAAATCTGGGATAAGCTAGGAACTATTTGTAGATGGAGCCAGCGGCAAAGAAGGTAGTGGTATTGGCATAATGCTAAAAAGTACTCAAGGGTTCTTGTTAGAATATGCCTTAGGATTAAACTTTGAAGCTACTAACAATGTTGCTGAGTATGAAGCAATGATCTAGGGGTTGCTTTTTTCTAATTGTCTTCGCTTGGAAGAATTGACAGTCTATAGTGATTCCCAACTAATAGTGGGGCAGATAGAGGGAGAATTTGAGGCTAAAGAATAAAATATGGCTAGATATCTGCAGAAAATGAAGACTATAATCCAAAAGATGACAGACAGAGGAGTGAAGTTACAGTTTTTAAAAATCCCAAGGGGAGAAAATTGTAGAGCTGATAGTCTGAGTAAACTTGCAGTAACTCATCCAGTTGAACTCCTTTAAAGAAAATTCATGGGAACTTTGGCCTTTCCTAGTATCCAGGAAGGGACCGAAGTAATGGAGATTGATGAAGAGCCATGTTGGTTAGATCCGATCAAGACCTTCATGGAGAAAGGCGAACTGCCTGAAGATATGAAAGAAGCCAAGAAAATCAAAAATTGAAGTGCTCACTTCTCCTTACACAATGGAGTCCTTTATAAGCGAATATATTTCCTTCCTTAGTTAAGATGCTTAAGGCCAAGTGAAGCCGAGTATGCCCTTAAGGAGATACACGAGGGCTCCTGCGGAATGCACATTGGGGGAAAGATGTTGGCGTCGAAGATCATCAAGCAAGGGTACTATTGGCTAAGGATGAAGAACGAAGTAATGGCCTTTGTCAGAAAATGTCCTTCATGCCAGAAATTTGATAATAGCAAACATGTTCCAGCAACAGACCAAATACCTATATCTAGTCATTGGCCCTTTGCAAAATGGGGGATGGATATAGTGGGACCATTTCCAATTGCTTCGGGACAGAGGAAGTTTCTTGTGGTAGCAGTAGAATACTTTTCCAAATGGGTCAAAGCAGAACCACTGGCCACCATCACTGCTGATAAATTTATTAACTTTTTATGGAGAAATATTGTATGCAGGTTTGGCATTCTATACCAGCTAGTCAGTGACAATGGAAAGCAGTTCGACAATGCTAAAGTGTAAGCCTTTTGTTTAGGACTCCACATCAAGCAAAACTTTTCGTCTGTTACCCATCCTCAAACAAATGGCCAGACAAAAGTAACTAATCGAACAATCGTACAAGGATTGAAGCGAAGACTAGATGGATGTGGCCGAAGCTAGGCAGATGAGTTACATCATGTGGTATAGGCATACAGAAAAACTCCAAGACAACCAACTAGAGAGACACCTTTCAGTCTAACCTATGGGACAAAAGCAGTCATCCCTGTTGATATAGGTCTTCTAGTGGCAGAGTTAACTACTGTGAAGATAAAGAAAATGATCAAGCCATGAGAATAGACTTGGACTTCCTTGAAGAGCTTATTGAAATAGCTAGCATCCGAATGGTAGCTTACAAGCAGTAAGCGGCAAACTACTTCAATAAAAAAGTCAAAAATTGAGTATTTATTGAAGGAGATTTGGTTATGAGATTTCTTCAAGCTACAGGGAAACGCGAAGGTACTGGCAAATTAGCACCAACTTAGGAATGACCATTCATAGTTCAAAAGGTCATAAGTCCAGGTACATATAAACTCGTAACTATGGAAGGTGGCGAAGTTCCTCATACTTGGAACATACAACACCTAAAGATGTATTATCAGTAAATACAACTTTCGCAAGATTATTTAAGTTTTCTCAAAATTGAATAGATGAATGTTTGATTACTTAGAAACCGTGGATGATAAAGCTCTGCAAAAGAAAAAGTAACCTATTGGGACTAGCTTAAAAGACCAACGAGGCCCCCTATGATAAAGGGAAAATGCCAAAACCGAGTCTAAGTAAAAGTCCAGTAGGCGAAGCCATGATAAATCAAGCGAAAGCTATGATAAATCAAGGCGAAGCCATGATAAATCAAGGTGAAAACCATAATAAATTAAGCAAAAGCTTGACAAATCAAGGCGACGCCATGATAAATCAAGCGAAAGCTATGATAAATCAAGGCGAAGCCATGATAAATCAAGGTGAAAGCCATGATAAATTAAGTGAAAGCTTGACAAATCAAGGCGACGCCATGATAAATCAAGCCGAAAGCCATGATAAATCAAGGTGAAAGACTTTGATAAATCGAAGTGAAACTATGATAAATCAAGCAAAAGCTATGATAAATCAAGCGAAGGCTTAAATAATAAAGGTGATAATCTTGATAAACCTAGGCGAAGGTCTTAGTAAAACTAGATGAAAAGGAGACAGTACTTCGTTTCAAATGGTGAACTACTTAGATGAAGAGTTCAAAAGAATATTGATGTCTACAAAAACAATCAAGTATGAAAAAAAAAAAAAGAAATGGAAGTTAAAAATGCAATATTTCATTCAGAACAACTATGTTGATAAACATAAAGATTGTACAAAGTAGATAAGAGAATATTCATTTTCATTCATATGTAAATTTTAATATTACAAAAAATTGTATTATGACTACATACAAAAAAGAAGATCAAAAATTAACTCTCTGTCGGAGGAGGGGGCTCTGTCAAAGAAGGATTTATCAAAGGACGATCCGTTGAAGGAAGCTCAGTCGAAGGATGCTCAACCGGAGAAAGATCAGGATCAGTAGGAGGAAGATTTGCAGTAAGGTCTAAGGCGACTGTCAAAGTGTTCAGCTCAGCTGGAGAAATAGCAGGAACAGTTAAAGAGACAACTAGAATAGGCTTGACTACTTCAATTTCGACATCTTCACCAAGATCACTATCACCTTTCAGCTCTGATATAGGAGAAGTGGCCTGAGCTGTCTCTTTTTCCCAAGAAAGAAAGCTTTTTGGATCAGTCACATCTTCTCCTCCTTCCGTAGTACCTTCGCCAAAAATGGAAAAGTCAGGGACAGGAAGTTCCTCGTCTATTTCCATTTCAGGCACTTTCTCTAGAACACCTGGAAAAAATACTGCCGCATCTTAGAGAGCATTATTATAATATTGTGCAGCAGCCTTGTAAGAGTGATAGGTGATGACTTGGTCGAAGCTCTCAGAAGATAAGAAGTCCCTAATGGCTCTCTTCCTGGTCTCTTCAGACTGCCTCTATTGTTCCCCAGCAACTTAAGCCCTTTTCGAAGCCTGCTCATAGGAATAAGTAGACATTTGGAGCTCCCCTTGCACTTTTTCAAGATCTTGGCGAAGACCAGAAATCTCCTCTACCTCAATGGCAAGCTCTTCATTGTGTTTTCTTAGATCTTCCAACTTAGCAATAAGGTCGAGAGTAGACTTGTCCTTTTCAACAATTATTTTGTCATTGTTCACCAAGGACAAGTCCCTCTCAACCAAGATAGATCGAAGAGCCTCCACTTCGGCTTCAGCTTTTTGATGGGCCTCGCCACTTATTTTTAGCTGGGCTTCCATGTTGGCTCTCTCTCCCTCTAACAAAGTAATCCTTCGCTTCTCCTCCTCCAATGTCGTCCTGGTAGCAAGCAGCTTCGCCTCCAGCTTCAAGCAGGCTTCTTGTCTTTCCTCAGTAGCTTTCCTGGCGGCATCATAATGATCTTCCCAGAGGCCGCCTAACTGAGTGCGAAGCTTATTTAAGTCCAAGATAGCCTGTTATTTACAAAAAGACATGTAAAATACCGGTTAGTTGGATTCAAGAGATAACAAATTTAGAAATTAACATAGAAAGTACCTACCTCCTCAAGTATTTTTTAATGCCTATCCAAAGCTTCCTCGGCAGACTTTAATAATGAGGTAGGAGCAAGTCGAAGAAAGGACAGAGGCACTACTAAGACCACTGGCAATGGAGCTCTGGTAGCAACCCGCTCAGTTGTAGGAAGATTCCTTTCTGCAACATCAACCTGCTCCTCAACTTGTTGTTTTTTGGAGGGGGGCTCAGAAGAATCAGAAAGGGTTGTTGAAGATGAAATTGGCGAAGTCACATTCTTTTTCCTCCCAGCCAAGAATTCCTTTATTGTTAATTTCCTCTTAGGAAGCTTGGTGGGAGGAGAAGTTGTCTTTGCTGCTGAGGGGCCTTCCAAACCAGTTCCTTGAGTTGGAGTTAACTCAATTATTGGCTCCAAGGGAGGAATTGGTAAGATTGGATGAGATTCTGGAAGAGGAGGAGTGATAACTGGCCCCACCAGATCTGCGAGGACAAAATCTCAAATATTAGCAAAACTAATATATTAAGAAAGATGGATAAAGCATGAATAGATAAAGTCAATTTCCTTCTAAGGCCTGCTCTTCAACAATTGGATTATTCTCATGAGAAGGGTAAAAGAGACAAAGTCTGGTGAAATCGGGCGAAGAGATCTTATTCGCCACATACCTCTCCCACGCCAATATTTCTGAAGCAGTAGGAGGTCTTCTAGCCTTAACGCTCTTTGACCATTTTATTTTATCACTCTTGGGTATATGAAAGTCAGATTCACCCGGGGATGTTAAAATAAAAGGCGATGGAGAGGAAAGAAGAATGGAGTTATTGGTTATACCTTTTTCAGATCCCGGTAAGTCTAATTCTTTTGCCAGCGAAGCCAGTGTGGCATTAAAGGTTGCATCATCAATTATAACTTCCAGTTGTCTTTCCAAGTTCCCTATCCTCTCAGCAGCTCCATAATTATGAGCAAAAACCACCAAGACATTTGGGGGAGGAGGTCCCTTCCTCTTCGGCTCCTTCCAAACCGGTGTCATCACCTTTTTTCCTTTATCAACAGAAGGAAGAGGTAAAGGAGGGGGAGGAGGTGGAACGACTCTGTCAGGAGGTCTAATTGATATTCCTGGGCGAGGTGCAGTAACAGGGCGAGGTGCTTCCACTCTTTTAGTAACAGGAATGGTAGGGTTAGAGGCTTTGACAAGTCTTCGCCTCGCAACAGGAGTCTCTACCCTTCTTTGAAGCTGTTCAATTGGAAGCTTCTTAGCTTGTTTACTAGAATCTTTAGCTGGTGGAGGGCCAAAGTTAGCTTCGACTCGTACCCTTAACCTCCAAGTAGAAGGATCTATAATTAGCAGTTCTGAGGCAGGAATGTAAGCTCTGGGAGATACGCCTTCTGTCATTTTCAAAATATCCTGATAATGATCAGGATTATTCGCCTTAACTGCAAATGCAAATACAGCGAAGCTCAGAAAAAGCACAAGTATTGACAATTTCAATATGGGATATAATAATAAAGCTTTACGAACGAAGATGTACCTTGGATATCTGAAAGGCGTAATCTTGGGGTAGGATTTCCTTTAGCATCTCTCAAATGTATAGCGGACCCCATCTTTTTCGCATCATACACATATCTCTCACCAACGAGAGTCTTGAGGTCTTGCTTTTCGCTATCAGTCAATAGCTCTAGCCATTCACTTAGGCCTTCGACGGGTAGCAATAAATGGCCAGGAAACCCAAAGCCTGTAGATTTGGAGCCGAGACCATCAGTAATCTCAACTACTCCAAATTTTTTATTCCAGTCCTTTATTTTCTTATCATTGCCTATAAAAAGGCCTCGAAGGGGCCTGGCGGAGGTCATATACATACCAGGGGACCCCTAAGCACTTAGAAAGCGGAAGAAACATTGGAAGAGACGGGTAGTAGGATGAATTTCGTAAAGCGAAGCATAGGACTTCGAAGCAATGCATGTCCCTAATGGAATTAGGAGTCAGCATCATCGGATTGACCTGAAAATAGTTAAAGCATCCCACCATGAATGTAGTAGGAGGGAATAAGAGACCATATTCCAATTGATGATAGAAGATGATGTAATGACCCAAATTCTTAGGGAGTACAGCGTCTTGATTACTCGAGTAAACTCTCTCGTGAGGTTGGGCAAGGCGAAAGACAAATTTCTCATTGAAATCCAAATTGTCGCTGAAGGCTGCGAACTCGCCAATAAGACCAATAGGCTCGATATCTCCCTAAACTTGGTTGAGGATCTCTTGGAATTGGGCAGCACTAAACCTGTCTCTCCTGGGGTAAGTGTCATTCTTGGGAGCCATTGAAGTTAAATGGAAGAAAAAGAAAGAATTTTTGAAAATTTTGAGAGAAGAAAGGAAGCAGAAGCAATTTCACAATCAAAGGCAGCAAATAGGAGCTTTGAAGTGATGAATTGAGAGGTTTATATAGGGAAGAAACTCTTACCAACCGTCGCTCAATAATGAGAAAACCCAAAAGACGGTTATCAATTTGAAATTTTCTTGAAAATCATACCAATTTAATGCAATGTGGACACACCTGCATTTAAAAAGACATGCATTTAATGGAGAACTCACTCAGCTGTCAAGCGCATTAAATGAATCAGAGATTATTTATATGCCTCACGTGACAGTTGTTGGTGTAGATTGTGCAATCAGTATAAGCGCTTTGCCTTTGGCGAAGTAGGTAAAAACTCATTCGACTATATATGGCATATCTTTGAACAAGATTGATAAGAAGACGAAGTGCTTCTATCGAAGCTCCGTCAATGCTCTTCGCTTCAATGAAACAGGGGGGACCTCTGATGAGGGACAAAAATAACTAACTATATGATGGCCCAAATTTATCATAAGCCCACTATAATATAGTGCCACAGTAGAGCAAGAGGAGATGAAGACTAAAGAAAAGGCCATAAAGGGAAAGCCCAAGGGGTTACTTCTCACTATACCAAGGCGAAGGCACCACTTCGCCCTTCACCAAAGCTCTTCGCCCTCCTTGCAATAAATGAAACTTGTTCAACAAGTTTCTTAAAGAAAGTTGAGATCACAAAGTACCAACGTCATCTTGCTTTTGTCAGAAGAAAGTCATAATTATGCGGCGTACTCACGCCTATTTCTACACCGACTATCTGTCATTTGACAAGGACAGATGCAGACCTTATCTTTCAGAGCCTAAATACCGACTCCATCAATCAAAATGTATTTTATCTTTTCCCATATACCCTTTAACCTAAGAGGTTTGGGGCATATAAAAGGAAAGAAGGAAACCACAATAAGGTTAGATGGAACTTTACATTTCTCTTATCTCCTTTTCTTATTACAAAAATCATAAAACCTTTACTGACTTGAACGTCGGAGGTTTTTCGCCAGACAACCAGCCTGGCTCTCTTGACTTTGTCTATCTCTGCAGGACATCTAGTTTAAAACCCAACAACTGAGATTCAGTCCAAAATAATATTTGTTCATTTAGCTCTCATCAGTATTATTATTATTCCAATTTTACTATTTAAATTGGTTATCTTATCCTTCTTATTAATTAATTAATTGCCAAAAACTTTTCAAAACCAAAGAGAAAAGAGTTGTTAAATTGCCATTTCCTTTATAATGACTT
>CATKHJ011103451.1:0-15739 GCA_949750685.1 Vernicia montana
GTTTCCTGTGTTCACACGTGCCTGCAAGCTGATATGACTACACAATACGAGATAAGCTATAGATGATATTTGGAATGACTATCCTTTTTATCAGGGTGATGGGTTCTGTTCTGTAAAAATTTGATTATCATTGTATAAGACATCCTTTATTTTTGCTCTAACTTTTGCCCGAGTCGCCCTTTCGGGTCTTCAACTCAATGAGCTTGCTCTAATTTCTGCCTAAGCCGCCCTTTCAGGTTTTCAGCTTAGCGAGCATTTTTTCTTTTTATTTATTTATTTATTTTTTATTTTTGGAAAAGAACCAAAATGATGCATTTAGGCACAGAGGAAATGAGAATGAAATGCTTTGTTATGAAAACAAAAATGCATTTTACTATGATTTGGACCGCACCCGAGTCGAGCTACCTACGTATCCCTTACATTATTTTTGTCATTTTCTTTTAGGAAGAATTAGGTCCACGTAGTTTTGGTTATAGTGCTTTGAAGATATGAGAAATTAACTATAGACACTACATTCAGACAAAGTATCTCTTAGTTGATCTAGATTGCAAGGATTGGAGGATTTATTCCCGTCCACGTCCATGAGGATGACACCTTCGTCGGATAGAATCTTCTTGAGTACTATGGTCCAGCCCATTTTGGTATGAAATTTTCTCTTTGATCGTGCACAGGAGCTCGGATCACTTTTAGGGTAAGATTTCCTTCTTGCAAACCTCTATTCTTTCGCCTTTTGTTGAAGTATCTGGCTAGCTTCTATCAGTAACCTTGAATCTTGTACAAAGCTTCTATTCTCTTTTAGTCGGTGGCATTCAGCTGGTCATGACACCAGTTGATTCACTCTGCTTTCATTTTTCGTGGCTTCTGCTTAACAGGCTTTATATATGTGTGGGCCGAAATCTTATGAACCATGATGCTTGAGTCTACCATGTCCTTGAGTTCCACGCAAAACAGTCCAGGAAAAACACGAGCCCTTTGATTAATGCATGCCTGTCATGATATGCAGATACAATGTATGTGACTTTTGGTTTTTTCCTCTGTGTCATATTTAATTGATTCTTTTGCCTTTTTAATTTTCATTGCTGATACAATTCCCATTACTATGGGTTACATTAAAGGATAAGCCTGGAAGGTAAAATATAGACTCAAAAAGGAAAACTTGATAGACCTGAATTTAGAAACAAACTTAAAAGACTCGGACAGACTTAGGCGACTCGACTCAGACTCGAAAGACTCATACATAGACTCAAAAGACTCAAACTCAAACATGGACTGAGACGACTCAAAGGACTCAGATATGGACTGAGAGGACTCAGGTACAACAAGGCCGGCACCCTTCTTAAAGTACCAATTATTGGTTGGAGGATGGGATGGTTGGATAAGCTCAATGGTTCGAAAAAGGATTAGTGGCAATATTAGGCTTTGGCTTGGGAGCAATGATGTCTCCGTTGTCGATGAGGTCCTGAATTCTATGTCTTAGAGCCTTACATGCGTCGGTCTTGTGCCCCACTTCACAGTGGTAATCACAATGCTAGTTTGCATTGTAGCCTTTGGGCAAGGGGTTTAGAGGAGCTCGTGGTTTTAGGGGCTTAACCAGATGAGCCTCTAGGGCTTTCTTGTAAACAACGCTGAGGGGCATGTCTAGCTCGGAGAAAGTCCTCCTTGACTCCAACCTCATTGGCTGGTGATAAGAGACAGCATTTACGTCCCCTCCTCTTTGGGCGGTGGAGTTGGTTGTGTAATTGTTGTTCTTGTGATACCTCGAACCAGAGGATTCATCCTTTATTCGTCCTAATTGGATCAGATCCTCGATCTTGGTAGCGGTGGCGATAAGAGCCCTAAAGTCTGCGAGATAATGAATTTGCAGATGGACTTGGTACTGAGGGAGGAGATTTTTGACAATGATGTCAATATGTTCTTCTTCTGACGGGCGATTCACCATTTGCGCTGCTTTGATCCTCCACCTTGTAAGGAACGTGGTGAAGGACTCTCCTGATCTCTACTTAGTTAATGGGTGACATCCACCTCGATGTTATAATGGTATTGCTTGACAAATGCATTGCATATGTCATCCCAACTTTTCTTGTGGTTCTAATCGAGATCCAACATCCATTTAACTGCAGCTCCGGTCAAAGACTGCTGGAATAACTGAGCAAGGAGCTCGTCATTCACTCCGAAGGGTCGCATGGCACCCACATACATTTTTAGATGAGTCTTGGGGCATGTGGAGCCGTTGAACTTGTCCATGACTAGCATTTTGAATTTGGGTGGAACCCTTGCATTCGGGAAGAGAGCTAGAGAATCGACATCTATCATGTCTTCATGTTTCTTGATGTTTTTGAGGGTCCTCTCCATAGCCTCAAATTTTTCCATTAATTTCTTGGCTTTTGGAAAGCTAGAAAAGTCCCCACTTTGAAAGGGATTCGTGGCGAGGGATGGGACAGTGGCGTTTAAGTCCAGAGGAGGAGAAGTAAGAGTATCAGGAGCCTTCCCCTTATCAGTTAGATCGATAATGGGAGGAGGAGTGAAAGTAGGGGCATAGCTTGTGCCGGCCTGAGTGGGAGTAGGCTCGACATGAGTAGGAAGAAGAGAGGCAGTGGTGTTGGTCATTTCCTTGACCTGGTTGATGATGGCCTGATGTTGGGCATTGAGAGCATTAGTGAAGTTGGCGGATTGGGTATTGAGAGTATTGGTGAAGGTGTCAGCTTGTGTTTTAAGGGCGATGGTGAGTGTGTTTTGGAAGGATTCCTCTTGCTTTTTAAGGAGACCGGCAAAAAAGGCGTTCATCGCATCCTGGTCAAAGGTACTAGCCATTTGTACCTTCAAAAGAAAAGGAAAAGGAAAGGTAAGAATTTACACTTGGAAAGGATAAACAGATGTAACGGTACATCGGGAAAAGGATTCTCTTCATCGGGTTTATTGGTTGGAAATTTATCTGGTTGACGTATAACCAATTTTGGTATACAGGGTGAGAAGACTCCATTCTCGAGTTTCTTATACATGTATGCATGTCAATGGCATAATGCATGACAAAAAGGTTTCATGGTATATGCACAAGCTTTCATTTATTACGGTTCACGGAACCTAAGGTCAAAGGCTAAGGCTATTATATGCACAAGAGTAAAAGGTGGCTTGGTTTAGGGTCCCCGTCCCACTAGAGCATCGATATACCTAACCACATGTGAGTCAAAGAGACACACGTGGGTCCAACAGTACGGATTGCTCGTTACACTACCGAAATGATCGGGGATTCGTTGCAGGGTGGAATGCTTTCGCTATCTCCCAACATACTCAAAGAGAGTTGCCGAGCCAATGCTACTTGCCATCTAAAAGTTTTCCTAAATCTGGAGCTAGGCAAAGAGCCTTTCTTATTTAAGTCATACATGAAAGTCGAATTAAATTTAAATGCCAAATAGAGATTATTTTTGAAAAAATTTAACCAAATAGTAATCCTCTTATTTGCCTTCCTTTTATTGAAAAAGGGAGGCAACTAGTCCCCAGCAGAGTCACCAACTGTGAGGCCTCGCCCGAACGCCCCTCCCCTCACTCGAGAAAATTTTGCCTTAAGGAAAGGCGAGAGTGATTTTTAAGGAAGGTTAAGGAACGAGTTTCGGTGGTCATGATTGGAAGCGGCTATCGCCTTGGAAAATTGATTTTTGATTTTTGAGAAGGATTCGGGAGTCGCCACCCTAATTTACTTATATGGGAAAAATTAAGGAAAAACCTATTTTTGACTCCAATTTATTAATCTTAGATTAATTTGCCCAAAGATAAAATCACTAATCTTCGAACCAAGTTTGGGCTCGGGGATTAGGTTTTTGGTTTAAATAATCTCGATTTGGCACTTAAATTTGATTTGACTTTTTGAAAAATAATTTCATGGATGACGGATATTGATGACAACTAATAATGCATAAGCATGGCATAATTATGAGACAGATGGAAAAATAAAGAGCAAGATATTTAAACATCCATAAGTAAATGAGAGTATTTCCTCTAACCCTTATAGGTATTAGAAAAATCACAAAATTGCTCCTTTACTCCAAGAATAATTAACTAAATAACATTGATTACAATTTATATGGAAAACATAAATTGACATTTACATGAAAAATAAATGGGGGAGGGGATTGATTGGGATTTAGATTTGAAACTTAGATTTAGATTCCAAGCTTGCCTACGTACCCCATTGAATGGGGATCAAAACCACGTAGTTCAGTCCACTATGAGGTAGAAGGGGGGGTTTAAAAATCGGTCAGAATTGATTGGTTTGGTTTGATTTGGGGTTTGAGTGAGGGTAAGAGATTATACCTTCTTTGTAGGTTTGAGTGGTGGGAGAATGGTTTTACTGGAGCGGAGTTTCGTTTCGAAAAATAGGATTGATTTTGAAAAAGGGAGATTTGATTACTTGATTACTCAATTTAATTAATTAAAAGGATTAATTAACCAATTTGAGTGAAAATTTAATTGAAAATAAAAATTAATTAATAAATAAAAATTAATTTTTAATTAATTAATTAATTGAGAGTGGGTGAGGATTTAAAAAAAAAGATTAATTAGTTAATTAAAATTAATTTTTAATTAACTAACTAATTAGAGAGGGTGAAAACTAATTAAAGAGAAAGACAGAGAGAGAGGAAGTAAGATGGATAGCCAATCTACAAATTGCTTGAGGTGTAGAAAATGAAGGAGGGGAGGGTGGTATTTATAAGCAAAGTGAGGTGAGGGTAATTTGGGTAGTGAAAGAGTGAAAGTTCAAAAGGGTAGGGCCTTTTGGGGTTAAAAAAAATCAGACTGGAGGGACAAAAGGGTAATTTTGGGATACAGGTGGGGACCAATACCGTACTAACCCCTGGCGGCACCGCCGGTGTCTCTAGCGGTGCTGCCAGAAGGTCCGGCGGCAGCCGCCAGATAGCCTGGTGGCTCCGCTGGCCTATCCAGCGGCAGCCTCCGGATGACCTGGCGGTGCCGTCAAGGATTCCGGTGGATCCGCCAGGTGCTCCGGCGGCTGACTTTCAGAATCTGATTTGCAGGTCTTTTTTCAGTTTTCGAGTCATTTTTGAAACTTTCGGGTCAATTTTCGGGATATTCTGAAGTCTGAAAAATTACCGGTCAGTGGCGGTGAATCTGAAATTAATTGTCGGACCTATTGGCAGTCAGTTTTGGTGAAACTTCGGTTAGTTTTGAGAAAATAATGTCTGGTACAGAAAGTCCGATTAGGATCCGAAAAGTGTCAGTTTGGATAGAAAAATATAAAGGACAGCTTTAGAGAGTTTAGAAATAATTTTGGAGGTGCAAAATTGAGGATTCACAAATATAATAATTAGTTCTTAAATACAAATAAATTATCATCAAAATCCAATAAATTAGAGCCTTCCCAATGAGAGGGCCTCGCATTTTTAAATTTTACTCCCTCCATTCCTTTTTAATTGACGTTTTTTGTTGTTTCACAAAGATTAAGAAACAATTAATTATGCTAAGTTCTAGGAAGAAAATGACCAAATTATTCTCATGTGCATTAATTATAGAGTAATGGATAATAACAAGGATAAGGATAAAATTGAAAAAAAAAATAAAGTCTTATTAGTTTTCTAAAATAACATATAATTTGGAAAAAAAATTCTTCAAAAAACGTCAATTAAAAAGGAATGGATGGAGTAAAATTTAAAACCTATTAAAATTTAAAACCTAAAAGCTCATTAAATTGATTGAACTTAAATTACAGCTGAATAATTGGGTTCAATCACTTTGATCCTGGAAATGTGAGGCCCCCTCTTTGGGGAGGCCTTAGGCAGCCGCCTAGCTGGCCTTCCCTTAGAGCTGGCTATGTCGCCAATGACCAAGTTAACTAGAAAGAAAGTGAAGTTTCAATAGGATGATGACTGTGAGAAGAGCTTTCAACAGCTCAAAACTTGTCTTACTACAACTCTAGTACTTGCATTACCAGAAGGAATAGGTGGGTTTGCAATCTACTGTGATGCTTCAAGAGTAGGATTAGGGTGTGTTCTTATGCAATCATATTAGGGTATGTTCTTATGCAATACGGGAAAGTGATTGCATATGCTTCGAGACAGTTGAAGAAGCATGAAATGAATTACCCAACGCATGACTTGGAAATGGCAGCGGTGATATTTGCTTTCAAGATATGGAGGCATTACCTCTATGGTGAGAAGTGTGAAATTTGCATCGATCACAAGAGTCTCTAGTATATCTTACAACAACGAGATCTGAACCTAAGGCAAACAAGATGGGTAGAATTGCTTAAAGATTATGATTGCCAAATTCTCTATCATCCAGGTAAAGCTAATGTGGTAGCAAATGCTTTGAGCAGGAAATCTATGGGAAGCCTAGGTCACATTACAGTGAGGAAGAAATCATTGGTTAAAGAGTTAAAAGAATTGTTCAATAAGGGGTTGTGATTAGAGATTTCCGAATCTCAAGTGCTTATGGCATACTTTCAAGTAAGGCCTACATTGATTGATGAGATAAAGACATTATAAGACAGTGATCTTTCACTGGTTAAGTTAAAAGAGGAAGTTCAAGCAGGCCAAGTAGTAGAGTTTTAGTTGAAAGACAATGTGTTAATGCATGGGAATCGGTTATGTGTGCCGAATGTGGATGGGCTCAAGGAAAGGTTAATGAAAGAAGCGCACCAAGCTCCATATAGTATTCATCCAGATTCAACCAAGATGTATCATGACTTGAAAGATTGTTATTGGTGACCTAGTATGAAGAAAGATGTAGCTACTTTTGTGTCTTCTTGCTTGACATGTCAACAAGTCAAGTTTGAGCATCAGAAACCTTCTGGCCTTTTACAAGAGATCCAATTGCCAGAATGAAAATGGGAACGTATCACGATGGACTTTGTAATCGGACTACCAAGGACTTTAAAGGGTTATGATTGGGTGATTATGGTATATTGACCAAGTCAGCCTATTTTCTAAAAGTGAAGACCACTTACACTGCAACTTAATATGATCAGTTTTATTTGGACAAGATAGTGAGTTTACATGGAGTGACAGTATCCATCATCTCAGATAGAGGTACTCAATTCACATCGAGATTTTGGCATAAGTTGCAAGAAGCATTGGGCACGCAACTGAATTTTAGCACGGTTTTTCATCCGCAAATGGATGGACAATCTAAGCGAACCATACAAACATTGGAATACATGTTACGCATGTGTGTGCTTGACTTTAGTGGGAATTGGGACAAGTACTTACCTTTGATAGAGTTCGCATACAACAATAGCTATCATTCCACTATCAGTATGGCACCATATGAAGCATTGTATGGTAGGAAGTGTAGATCATCGGTATGTTGGATGAAAGTTGGTGACAAGCATGTTGAAGGGCCTGATTTAATTAAGGAAACTGCAGAGAAAGAACCTATCATTAGAGAAAGATTGAAGACGGCCTTTAGCAGGCAAAAGAGCTATGCGGATCCAAAGCGAAAGGATGTTAACTTTTCTATAGGAGATCATGTTTTCTTAAAGGTTTTTCCTATGAAAGGTGTGATGAGGTTTGGAAAGAAAGGAAAACTTTCTCCAAGGTACATTAGGCCATTTGAGATATTGGACCGAATTGTCAATGTTTCATATAGGATAGCTCTTCCTCCGAGCTTAACCCATGTGCATCCGTTATTTTATGTTTCAATTTTAAGAAAATATATACCAGATCCGTCACATGACCTACAACCTTAAGCAATAGAAGTAGATAAGGACTTTTCATATGAGGAAATTCCAATTGCTATCATCGATCAACAAGTGAAGAAGTTACAGAATAAAGAAATTGTAAAGATAAAGGTTCAATAGAAAGATCATGATTTAGATGAGTGTATTTGGGAGAGTGAGCAAGACATGCTACTTAAGCACCCTCACTTATTTTCTATGTAATAATGTATATGCCATTGTGAGGCCTCGCTCGAACGCCCCTCTCCTCGCTTGGGAAAAATTTAAAATTTGCCTTAAGGAAAGGCTAAGCAATTTTTAAGGGAGTTAAGGTACGAGTTTCGGTGCTCACGATTGGAAGCAGCTATCGCCTCAGAAAATTGATTTGATTTTTGAAAGAGATTCAGGAGGCATCACCCTAATTTATTTAAATGGAAAATTAAGGAGAAACCCAATTTGACTCCAATTCATTAATCTTTGATAATTTTCCCAAGGATAAAATCACTAGCTTTCGAATCAAGTTGAACTCGGGGACTAGGTTTTTTGTTTTAAATAATCTCAATTTGGCTCTTAAGTTTGATTTGACTTTTTAAAAATTGGTTTCATGCATGACAAGTATTAATGACGATTATAGAGTGCATGATCATGGCATATTTATAAAACATATGGAAAAAATAAAGAGAAAATATTTAAACATCCACAAGCAAATGAGAGTATTTCTTCTAGCCCTTATGGGTACTAGGAAAATCACAAGATCGCTCCTTTACTCCAAATTAATTGACTAATAATATTAATTAAAATTTATAATGTACAATGGAAAAAATAAAGGGGGAAGGGGATTGATTGTGATTTGGATTTGAAACTTGGATTTAGATTCCAAGCTTGCCTACGTATCTCATTAAATGGGGATCAAAATCCACGTAGTTCATTCCACGGTGAAGTGGAGAGGTTTAAAGATCGGTCAGATTTGATTGGTTTGATTTGGGGTTTGAGTGAGGGTAAGGGATTATACCTTCTTTTTGGGTTTGAGTGGTGGGAGAGTGGTTTTGTCGGATCAGAGTTCCGTTTCATGAAACAAGGTTGATTTTGAAAAATTAATTTGATTGCTTAATTACCCAATTTTAATTAATTAAAAAGATTAATTAATTAAAGTGATTAATTAAAAGAATTAATTAACCAAATTGAGTGAATACTTAATTAAAAAAATTAATTAATTAATTAAAATTGATTTTTAATTAATTAATTAATTGTGATTATTCAAAATGAGTGAGAAAATTAATTAGAGAGAGAGAGAGAAGAGAGCAAGTGGATAGCAATCAACAAATGCTCAAAGGCTGTTTGAAGTGAGGGATGGAGAAGGATATTTATAGGAGATGGATATGGGGTGAAAAGACCAAAAGGGGCAGAAAAAGTGGGTTAAAATAGGGGCTAAATGGTCATTTTTGCGAAAAGAGTAAAAGCCACAAGACGCGCTCGCAGACTCGCGTGAGAACCATGCGCGTTCGCGAGGTCATCTCACAAACATCCGCCAGAAGGCCTGGTGGACACACCAGGCCTTCTGGCAGATGTGTCAGTACGGAGCCAACATGTCAGCCTCCGTACTAACGCGTCAGTACGATGCATGTCAAGCGCATCAGTACAGACGTGCCAGACCACGCGCAGCGTCCGTGAGATGTCTGGCGAGTCCGCGAGACTGCCTCGAGGATGTGCACAGGTAGCCTGCGGATGCGAGGGCATGGCTCTCGGATGTGCGCGAACTGTCTCAAGTTCTGGGCCTTTTCGTTCTCTAGTTTAGTTTTCGAGGTTTTTGGGATATTCTAAAGTCTGAAAAATTACTGGTCAGTATTAATGAACTCGAAATTAATTATCATTATAGTATGATGCCTAAAAGCCAATTTTTTCTTTAGGGGCGCTGCCCCTTTGACCCCTCCCCGCTAACCGGCTAGCGGGACCGCCGTACCGGCTCTACATTGCGTATGAAATTTTGCATGTGTCAAGTAACGGCAACATCTTAAGGGTGCAAAATTGAGAGTTCACGACTATGTACATGTTAAATTTGAGGATGAATTTTCTATAAGGAGGGGAGAATGTAATACCCCAAATGTATGTATGAACTTTCGGTTAATCATATGAACAAATTACTGTTAGTACATCATATGTATGAATGAGTTGTAGGTTGAATGTTTAAGAATTGAAGGATGATTCCTTAAGTGGAGCAGCAGCATAAATAACAACCGCTATTTATGTATTGTGACCACGAAACACTATCACGATCGCAACTGTGGGTGCGAAGGTGACCGTGATTGCCATTGTCTGAAATTTGTAAAAGGCTAAAGGATAGTAGCGACCGCAATATAGAAGTGAACAGTCACGTGAATAGTACCATATTACAACCACTATGTGATATTGCGACCGTAAAAGATAATTGCGACCATGAGTGGCAAGTCGCGACCGCAACTCCTATCAGGGACAGAAATTGGAAAACAGCTCTTTATAAGGAATTAAAGCCCCAAATTCATTTCATACGAGATTTCTAAGTTCTAAGCCCTATTTTTCTCTCAAGAAACACTAAATCTACTCATTTTAAGTATAAGAAACCTCTATGATTGCATCATTAAGAGGATTTAGGGTTAAATAATCCATTCCCTCTTCCCTTGATAAAGCATTTAAGTGGAGGTAAGTTAGGGTTTATTCCTTTTTCTTCATTTCATTTCAATTTCTTCAAATGGGTTTAAGGTTATGGTGAGATTAAGATGATTTAGCATTATTAGCATTGTTAATTAATTTAAGGTCATAGCTTATTGATTTATTGCTATTTCTATGGTTGGGTTGTGTAGCTCCTCATAAAGATAGAAGAGAAGATGATGATGGAGGATGTGACCATCATGTTTGCTTGCTATGGAGATTGATTCCAAGCTATTTTGGGTATTCATAGTTAAGGTGAGTGATAATTATACTATTATGATTGTGCTTTGAACCATGAGGCATAAATGCCTAATTTTTTCATGAACTTCCAAATGACTATTGATTATTGTTGTATATCCTTATTCGTGATATTAAAATTCATTGTATCCATGAACCATTAATTGAACCAAAACCATATTTAATGTATAACTACGACATAAATCTCTAAAGAATCTATGCATGATAATGATCTATGATTCATGATAACCTTTGTATAAACCTCTATGACCATGAACCAAAGCAGAAAACCCAACTCTGATTGTGGGCAAGACATCAGGCATTTTGCATAATGTACCCCGTTGGATAGGGTAAAGTATCCAAGCTCTAGCTAGGAAGGGTTATGGTGTCCTAGCCCTGAGATCTGATCAATCTTGCGCAGAGTAAGTGGTATGCTCCAAAAGAAGAGCCTCTACCTCTAATGTTCATGATTGAATATGTTTTATGTCTCAGTCCTTGGTAATGCCTAAAGGTATATACTCATTCTTATAGGGAACTTTAAGACATATGAACCTCTATTCAAGTTATTGTTATTTCTGCTAAATATGACATATACATGATGATTGAACCCTATGAACTATTTGTGAGGCCTCGCTCGAATGCCCCTCCCCTCGCTCGGGAAAATTAGGCTTGCCTTAAGGAAAGGCGAGCGATTTTTAAGGGAGGTTTAGGTACGAGTTTCGGTGCTCATGATTTGAAACGGCTATCGCCTCGAAAAATTGATTTTTGATTTTTGAAAAGGATTCGGGAGTCGCTACCCTAATTTATTTTTAATGGAAAAATTAAGGGAAAAACCCAATTTGACTCCAATTTATTAATTCTTGATTAATTTGCCCAAGGATAGAGTCACTAGTCTTCGAACCAGGTTGAGCTTGGGGACTAGGTTTTTAGTTTTAAAATAATATCAATTTGGCTCTTAAGTTTGATTTTAACTTGAAAATTGATTTCATGGATGATAAGTATTAATGACGATTGTATGATCATGGCATAATTATGAGTGCATGGAGAAATAAAAAGCAAGTATTTAAACATCCATAATCGAAGGAGAGTATTTCCTCTAACTCTTATGAGTACTAGGGAAATCACAAGATTGCTCCTTTACTCTAAAACAATCAAATTAAGTAATAACATTAATTAACATTTACATGTACAATGGATTGACATTGAAAAATAAAAGGGGAAGGGGATTTGATTGGGGATTTGGATTTGAGGCTTGGAGTTAAATTTCATGCTTGCTTACATACCCCATTAGATGGGGATCAAAACCCACGTAATTCATTCCACGGTGAGGTGTAGGGGTTTAGGAATTGATCAGATTGATTTGATTTGATTTGGGGTGATTTTGGGGTTGGTGAGAGAAGATGATGTACCATCTCTTTAGGAGATTTTGAGTGGGCGGAGTGGTTTTTCCAGACCGAAATTCTGTTTTATCGGTTTTGGATGATGAATTTAAATTAATCTCGGAGGAAATTAATTTGATGATTTGATTGCTTAATTACCCAATTTTTTAATTAATTAAAAAGATTAATTAATTAAAGTGATTAATTAACCAAATTGAGTGAAAACTAATTTAAAATTAATTAATTAAAATCAAAAGGGATTTTTAATTAATTAATATAATTACTCAAAATGAGTATAGAGATTAATTAGAGAGAGAGAGAGAGAGAGAGAGAGTAGTAGATAGCCATCAATACTAGCTCTAGGGGTGTATTGAAAAGGAAAATGGAGGGGGTATTTATAGGAAAAATGAGGTGGGGGTATTTTGGGTAGTGAAAGAGTGAAAAGACCAAAAAGGTAGAGCCTTTTGGTTTGAAGAAATCAGGCTGGAAGTAAAATGGTCATTTTGAGGTGCAGGTACGAGCATAAAAATCGAGGTTCCGACGGCAGCGCCTCCTGGCAGCCTGGCGGCAAAAGGTTTTTTTGAGTTTTCGGGATATCCGGGTCAGTTTTTTGGGCTTCTGGGATTCTAAAAAATTACCGGTAAGTGGCGGTGGATCCGAAATTAATTATCGGGAAGTTTAACAATCAGTTTTGAGAAAAATCTTGTCAGTTTTGAAAAAGTACTGTCTGGTATAGAAAGTCCGGTCAAGATCGAAAAAGTGTCAGTTTGGATAGAAAAATATTCCGGTCAGCTTTGGAGAGTTTAGAAATAATTTTGAAGGTGCAAAATTGAGGGTTCACAGTTGCCCCCTCACCAGAATTGTCTTGTTTGTAAGGCGATTCTGATGATAGTGAACCCAGGAAAAGGGATGGTACAAGGAACCAAAGTGATGTCTAGGTCAGTACTTGGACATGTTTGGGTGAGAGACATGGTTGAAAAGGAAGATGGCAAAAGAAACCACATGGATGTTTAAGCAATTGTTCCTAAACATTTATGGGTGGAGAATGTGACTGAGTTTGATAAATAGACGGGAGAATGGACCACAGGGATGTCTAGGTGACCGTTCTAGGCATTTATGGGTGGAAACTAACTGATAAATGGAAGCGAGAAGAGGAACCAAAGGGATATCTAGGCTAGAGGCTAGATATTTTTGGGTGAAGGATGGGGCCAACTTGGATAAAAAGGCGGGGGAAAGAACCAGAGGGATGTCTAGATGATCATTTCTAGACATTTCTGGGTGAAGGATTTGATCGATTCAAAATAAAGGGGAATGGGAAAGGAACCACAGAGATGCCTAGGTGATCATTTCTAGACATTTATAGGTTGATGGATAAAGGAAGATGCTCCCGATATCTTGGGGAGAATTCAAATGGTTGGGATAAAAAAGGTGAGAGCCTCGACCTATGGTGAGTTGGCTCGAGGGATTTTGAAAGATTCTGGTAAGGGGAGAGCCTCAACCTATGGTGAGGCAGCTTGAAAGATTTTGAAAAGAGGAGAGCCTCAGCCTATGGCGAGTCGGCTCGAGCGATTTTGAAAATAGAAGAGTCTCGGCCTATGTCGAGTCGGCTCGAGAAGTTTTTGAAAAGATTTTAGTATAAAGGGAGCCTCGGCTTATGACGAGTCGACTGAGAGATTTTGTCACGACCCAACTTTGAGCCATGATGGTCCTAGGGCATGGGTAAGCATAAGGCCA
Organism: Vernicia montana; assembly: GCA_949750685.1. Lineage (NCBI taxonomy): Eukaryota > Viridiplantae > Streptophyta > Magnoliopsida > Malpighiales > Euphorbiaceae > Vernicia > Vernicia montana. The sequence continues at coordinate 13,702 of CATKHJ011103451.1, forward strand.
CCGAAAACTCGTAGAACCATACTAATCTATAACTAATCATTGCAATACAATTATTCTCAAATCAGAACTTGAAACACAATACAAGATCATCCATTCTCATCATACATACAACAAACGAATACTATACTTTAGTATAGATACCAGAATGTGGCATCCACTACAATCCAGATATACTGACAATTGAAGTATATAGAATAACTATTACAATCCTAAATGAAATTACAGAATTTAACAACCAATACTATAATGCCACAATGACCATAGAACTCTATACCAATATCTTGAAGATACATACTCATTATGATATATCAAAATGACAAAATGAGAATAGACAGAGTAACCCACAAGCGAGAAGATGAAGCTTGAGTTTTACCTTGCCACAACTTCTATAGCACCTGAAAAAAATAAACCACTAAGGGGTGAGATAAAATCTCAGTGAATACATAATAGATCAATATGTTATGCCGGCTAGGTACAATGTAGAATATAAGAATAAGATAGCTTTAATGCTTTTGGGCAATATAAACAATTGAGTAATTGAAATTATCACAATAGGATTCATTTATGAAACCAATAATTGGGGCTTCAAAATATAGCAATTAAGTACGATTTACTTTATTTTAGCAGAAATCATATATTTAAGAACGATATGTTCCCATTCACATTTAGATCGAGTGTCGGCTATTGCTTCACACACTCACAATGATTTAAGTGAAAGACTGATCAGGTCTCCCGACTAGGACCACCTTTTCCAGCTAAGGCGGATACACTATCCCCATCCGTCTGGCCTTCTTTACCATGTGCATATGACTGATGTATACCTCTGTGAGGCCTCGCCTGAACGCCCCTCCCCTCGCTCGGAGAAAATGAAAGTGCCTTAAGGAAAGGCTCGAGAGCGATTTTTAAGGGAGGTTAAGGAACGGGTTTCGATGCTCACGATTGGAAGCGGCTATCGCCTCGAAAAATTGATTTTAGATTTTTTTGAAAAGGATTCGGGAGTCGCCACCCTAATTTATTTTAAATGGAAAAATTAAGGAAAAAACCCAATTTGACTCCAATTTATTAATCTTTTGATTAATTTACCCAAGGATAAAATTACTAATCTTCGAACCAAGTTTTGGTTCGGGGACTAGGTTTTTAGTCTTAAATAATCTCGATTTTAGCGCTTAAATTTGATTTGAATTTTGAAAATGATTTCATGGATGAGGGATATTGATGACAATTCATAATGCATGAGCATGGCATAATTATGAGACGGATGGAAAAATAAAGAGCAAGTATTTAAAGAGCGAGTATTTAAACATCCACAAGTAAATGAGAGTATTTCCTCTAACCCTTATGGGTATTAGGGAAATCACAAAGTCACTTCTTTACTCCAAAAATAATTAACTAGATAATATTAATTATAATTTACATGGAAAATAAATGGGGGAGGGGATTGATTGGGATTTGGATTTGAAACTTGGATTTAGATTCCAAACTTGCCTACATACCCCATTGAATGAGGATCAAAACCCACGTTGTTCATTCCACTATGACGTGGAAGGGGCATTAGAAATCGGTCAAATTTGATTGGTTTGATTTGATTTGGGATTTGAGTGAGGGTAAGAGATTATACCTTCTTGGTGGGTTTGAGTGGTGGGAGAGTGGTTTTACCGCAACGGAGTTCCGTTTCAGAAAATGAGATGATTTTTAAAAAAAAGAGTTTTTGATTTGATTACTCAAACTTTAATTAATTAAAAAGGTTAATTAATTAAAATGATTAATTAAAAGGATTAATTAACCACTTGAGTGAAAAATTCAAAAAAAGGATTAATTAATTAATTAAAATTGATTTTTAATTAATTAATTAATTAAAAGTGGGTGAAAATTTTAAAAAAGATTAATTAATTAATTAAAATTGATTTTTAATTAATTAATTAATTGAGAGTTGGTGGGAACTTAAAAAAAAAAGATTAATTAGTTAATTAAAATTAATTTTTAATTAACTAATTAATTAATTAGAGAGAGTAAAACTAATTAGAGAGAGAGAGAGAGA
>CATKHJ011103524.1:0-15102 GCA_949750685.1 Vernicia montana
GCATCAAGTTCATTAAGCATTACTGTTCTCCATCCATCATGTTGAAGAGCTGCTTTGAAAGTCCGTGGCTCTCTTAGTATGTTACCACCCTCAATAACCAAAGCATAACGAGGATTTGGCTTGTAAATGCCATCTTTTGCCCTTGTAGTCATAGAATGAGATGCTGGTTGAGCCTGTTCAGAAACAAAAGAAGGGTTAGAATTATCACTCATCATATTTTCACACATTGAATTGTTGTCTACTGTGATATGAGATGTCACAGTAGGCATAGTATGAGCTTGAGAAGAAAAATCAAGAGCAGCAGGTGGTGGAGTGTCGGGTATGTGATCATTGTCATGATTTGAAGGAGGTTCAGACGCCATATCAGAGTTGGTGTGTTCTGGCACAGTCGATGGCGTACTCAAAACATCGGATGGCAGCGAAATATGCATCAGGTCCGTGATATTTGATGAAGGAGTCGGAGACGTGGGAGCAGAAGACGAAGAATCAAAAAAATATGTTATGCACACATTTGAAGGAGAAAATAACTCTTTTGTTTTGTAAGGAAACATATTTTCATCAAACATGACATGCCTTGAGACAAACATCCTGTGAGTCTTTGGATCAAAACATCGATATCCTTTGTGTTTGTCACTGTAACCTAAAAACACACAAGGAACTGTTTTAGGATCAAACTTATTTTTCTTAGGAATTGCTCTCTTTCTGATTTTGTATTTTGACGTAATTGGGTCTCAATACACCTCCTTGAATTACTCTCATGATCTGCTATATGATCTTTCTTAATACATACAATCAAAACTAATTACTTTGTGAGTATTTTATTTTAAGATTCTCTTCCACGAGTTGATATTGTATCACGGAGACTATATTCCAAGGTGCTCTATCACGAGTTGGATTTGGGTCATGGACTTGGTATCAAATTTGATTTGGCTTTCCAATGAGTCGCTTGCAAGCATAAAGGTATTGGATTTCAAGACAGGTGATTGGGATTCGTATCACTTATTGTTAGAGAATTGGAGACCATTTAAAGCTTTTTCTTGTCCAATTATGAGCTAATTATGTTTATGTTATGTTTCAAAATTGCTTTAACCAGAATGGGAAAGCTAAAAGGATTGTTTTCCAACACTAGACATTTGTGAAGGATAGATGGAAGGAAGAAATATGGGATAGGCAGTTTTTTATTTTTGGGAAGAGACAAATTTTGGAAGGATTAGGAGTTTTTTTTTTTCCGCCAAGAAATATTATTAAATTTGGAAGTCAAACTTATGACTCTATAATATCTCACCTTAATTTGATCTTATCACTAGAACAAAGTCTAATTAGTGAAGGATTAGAAGTTGGAACAAGGGGATTAAATTGAATTTTATATATACATACTTGAGAAATTAGAGGGGGAAAAGGAAAAAACCTCTATAGTCTGTAAGGCTTGAATCATTATTCATACTAATTATGTTTCTCTTTCCTGCCTCACCTCTATCCATTTCCTTCCTTGTTTCCATCTTCCAAAAATAATAGGAATTTTTTTTTTTTTTTTATTAAAGCAATGTGTATGGATGGAAGAGGAAGATATCTTAGAAATAAAACTCTATTGGCCCTTCTTTGTGCTTCTCCTAATAGTCCATTGGTGTTGATTCTAGCTTTAGTATCATAACAACCTTGTTTGGATAAAGTGAGGGCCATTCAAGCATACCCCAAAACAGTTTTGATGTTACATCAAAATTATTTATCGAAAGTTTTGTCGGGACCCTACAATTAAAACATCTTTTTTTTTTTTTTGCCCAATCTACAATTCAAACATCATGATTTCTTAAGAGTCACTATTGCATTCATATAATAATAACATACCTTTCTGCCACCCATTCATTTCTTGTCGCACAAGAGGCTAGCCACTAGCCAAAAAAAAAAATAGTAGTAGAAAAAAAATTATTGTAACTTGCAAACTCCAGAGAAGGGGAGAATTAGAATTGAATAGCAATTCAAAGATGGGCTATAGTTATATTTCATCCAACAATCCTCTTCCCCATCATACAATATCAACAGACATGCCATTTTAAGCAAATCATTATGGTGTATTATGGTTTAGTAAAACAATAATAAAATCCAACAAAGTGCAACAAGTAATAATTGATTAATGATTAATCCTTGAGAATAATTAAGAACAAAGGAGTACTGAGAGGTGTCATAAGTATTGTAGGAAATATGAATAAAATAATAAGAGATACAAAAATTTTAGCAGGATAATTCCCTCATACCAATCCTACAAAAGGTATCCGGTCAAAATGGCATGTTTGTTGTCTCATATGACAACAAAAATTTACACTGGATAAATCAAGAATCAGATGATGCCATCACATAGCATTAAAAAGTTGCAGCTTTAAATATAATCATTGGAAGCCATTATTGTGAATATATGATCATGGGAAAATCACTCTTAAGCAACAACTGTGACCTTTGCTGGTTTCTTTCTTGCTTCCTTTTTAGGCTTTGGAGGATCAACTTTCATGTCTGGTTTCTCAATTCCTTGAATATTAGTTATTCTCAATTTTGTCAGTTCCTAAAAAGCAGAGGACCTATGGGTCAAGAGAAACACAAACATACTTGAATTTAACAAACTAAATCCATTTACATAAATGATCTTTGGCTGACCTAGCGGTGTCTTTGGTTCTATGGTAATTCTTTCTTCTCTTCTTCTTGAAGATAAATACTTTTGCATCTAATGCTTGAGAGAAAATGAACAAAGTACAGTGATAAAATTTCACATGCATAACCCAATAAGCAAATCAAAATACTGATTGAACACATATTTTCATAACTAAAAGATAAACAGGGAGGAAAAGACATCATTCACAAGCATATCATGGTTAAAGCGATGCATGCCTAGAGATACATGGGACATTCAAATTCAAGGAAAAATTTCTATTTAGTACAAAAATATCTCATAAGAAATTTGGCTCTCTCTACTGTCTACACTAGCAAATAATGCTTTTACAATTAGCTAATTTTTCACATAAAATAAAAGAGAAAGTTAATCACACCTAAAACTTACTTGCACAAGCTCAAAAACCTCAGATCAAGTTCAAGCATGTACTCTAAATAAATATTCTACATGTGAATTTGGAAGCAGTCATCTACAAGTTACTATCATGCTGAATTAGCATCAAGATTTAATCACCTAATAACTTTCAGGTTTCTTACCACTATTCCACCCGATCACCAAAAGAAAATCCAATTGTGAAATTTCTATCAATAACCATGCATTCATCTAACATAAGAATTCAATATGAAGTGATTTATTTAGTTTCCAAGCTTACATTCGATTCATAACCAGCATCCTCAGCAGGTGTTTTTGCTGGTTATGCGCTAGATCATTCAAACCACCTCAATCAAACCACTATTGGTCTCATATATGATAATTCTATAAGACCCTGCATCTAACCAATTTGACTTCTTTCATTTCAACTTTCCATCAATCCACCAAACAATACCCCACTAAGACAATAATGATGATAGTCCAATTTATCAAAAACCTACTAGTCCACAAATATAGACAACAAAAAGGTCAGATCTAACAGTAGAGGTTTGGGCAATCCTCTAATAGTTCAAGAACTTTTGGACTTAGTGTCCTTGCATAAGCCCAATTTTGTGTTTTTGATTGAAATTAAAGTTGGTAGGTATCATGTGGATCGGGTCAAAGCTAGAATGGGTTTTGAGGATTTGTTTTTTGTCGACAAACCAGGAATAGGAGGGGGCATTGCTCTGTTGTGGAGGAAATCATCTATGGCTCGTTTAATCAGTTACTCTTGTAATCACATAGACGTTGCAGTGTTTGTAGAAGGTATGTCCCTGTGAAGACTCACCGGCTTTTATGGCTATCCTGAAATTCAAAGAAGAAGGGAGTCATGGCAATTTCTTCAATCGTTGAGTACTAAATCCACTCTCCCATGGTGTGTACTTGGCGATTTCAATGACATTATGAATAAATCTGAGAAGAGAGGTGTGAATAGACATCCTAATTATCGAATTAAGGGTTTCAAAAATGCAGTTGAATTGAGTGGTCTTTTTGATGTTGGGATGGTGGGTTATCCATTCACCTGGGAGAAAAGCAGAGGTTCTGCTGGTTGGGTTGAAGAGAAGTTAGATCGAGTCCTTGCTTCTAACAGTTGGATTCAATCTTTTTTAAATGCTAAAGTTATTAATATCCCGACCATTACCTCTGATCATACGGCTATTTTCTTGCAATTTACTAGCCGAGTCAATAGCAGGGTGACTCATTTTCGATTCAAAAATTCTTGGATCCATGAAGAGGATTGTGCTAGAGTTATTGAAGAGGGTTGGCAGGGTGATAAGGAATTAGGTATTCAAGAGAGGATTAGCGGGTGTGGGAGTGTATTTCAAGACTGGGGAAGAAGCATTCGACTCCAATTTAAGAACAAAATTAGTAATTGTCGAGAGCAATTGAAGAGGTTGCAGAGTGCTCGTGATCAGTTGTCTCAACAACATATTTCTGAGCTTAAAGTGGAGCTAGGTAATTTGTTTCACCAATAAGAGTTGTACTGGAAGCAACATGCCAAGCAATTTTGGCTCAAAGATGGTGACTCTAACACGCATTTCTTTCACCAATTCGCCTTAAAGCGTAAGTGTGTTAACTCCTTCTCTAAATTGAATAATGAATAGGGTGTTTGGCTAGAATGGAATGCTAGGCTAGAAGACCATATCAAAGACTATTTCACTGATTTGTTTACTAGTAGAGGTTGTGAGTGTGATGAGCTTTTGAACTATGTTGATTGTTGTGTGACTGAAGCTCAGAATCAGGAGTTGAACCTGCCATTTGAAGCATATGAAATCAAAGAGGCAGCCTTCTCTATACACAATGATAAGGAGCCTAGCCCAGACGGGATGAATCCAGGTTTTTACAAGTCATTTTGGAACATTATGGGTGAAAAAGTCACTAGTTCTTGTTTGTATTTTCTGAATAACAGGTTTTTCCCATCGGGCTTTAATGCAACTACGGTTTTCCTTATACCAAAAATGAAGAAGCCAGAGAAGATTACTGAACTTCGACCTATCTCATTATGTAACGTTATCTATAAGATAGCATCCAAGGCTGTTGCAAATAAATTTAAAGTTGTTCTTTCTCACAATATTTCTACTGCTCAGACTGCTTTTCTTCCAAGAAGGCTAATAACAGATAGCATTATATGGCCTATGAGGTGAATCATTATCTTAAAAGGAAGAGGCAAGGCAAGAATGGCTAAGTGGCTTTGAAAGTGGATATGTCAAAGGCCTATGACCGGGTGGAGTGGCTTTTTCTCATGAAGATGTTGGAAAAAATGGGATTTGACAGTAGATGGATCGAGCTTTGTATGCTTTGCGTTTGTTCAGTTGAGTACACAATAGTACATAATGGTTTTTCAATTGGTCCTATTGTCCCTGACCGTGGTCTAAGCCAAGGAGACCCCATAAGCCCTTATTTATTCTTAGTGTGTGCAGATGGTTTGTCAATACTCATTAAAGGTTTTGCTTCTAAAGGCCTCATACATGGCTGTAAAGTAGCTCGATCAGCACCAAAAATCACCCATTTATTGTTCTCAGATGATAGCATTTTCTATTTCAAAGCTGATATCCAGAAGTGTCTTCATGTGAAGTAAGCCCTCTCTTTGTATGAAAAAGCTTCGGGTCAAATCATAAATTTCTAGAAGTCTTCTCTCATGTTTAGTTCCAATGTTGCAGGTAATAAACGAGAATATGTTCTTACTTTTAGGTTCCAGAATCAACTGATCAAGGGAAATACCTTGGCATTCCTAATGTTGTGGGAAGAAACAAAATTCAGCTATTGTCCTCTATCAAAGATAAAGCTTGGGCTCGCATTCAATCATAGAGTAAGAAATTTATTTCTAGAGTTGGAAAGGAGGAATTGTTGAAATCTATCATTCAAGCAATTCCTCCCTTTGTTATGAATGTGTTCCTTATGCCTAAGCTATTATGCGTTGAGCTTGAACGGATGATGAATAGTTTTTATTGGGAAGGGGGTAATCAGGATTCTCATGGCATTAGATGGTTGGCATGGGAAAAAATGAGCATTCCGAAATACATGGGTGGTGTTGACTTTTGAATACTTTTTGATTTTAATGTTGCAATGGTCGCAAAACAGGGCTGGTGAATGCTATCTTATCCTGATTCTCTGATGTCTAAGGTTTATAAGGCTAGGTATTTTCCAAAGTCTTCACTGTTGGATGCAAAATCTGGTTCCAATCCAAGTTATACCTAGTCTAGTGTATTCTCAGCTGTTAATTTAATCAAAGATGGTGCCCGTAGGTGTGTGGGTAACGGTTCAGAAGTCAACATTTGGTTGGATCCTTGGTTAAACAATGAAGAGAATCCATATGTTCAAACTGAAGCTCATGAAGGATTACAAATGGCTACTGTTAGCAATTTAAAGGATGAGTCAGGGACTAGATGGGATATGGATGTTATTAGAGATATTTTTGAACAAAGGGATGTAGAGGAAATTGTTAGAATTCCTTGTTCTAGAATCGGCAGGCCTGATGGTTGGTATTGGAGACTAGAAAAATCTGGCTTATACTCTGTAAAAAGCGGGTATAACTGGTTAATTAACAAGTCAGACTTGTCTTTTTTCTCACATATACCTGTTGACTGGAAGAGTTTTTGGAAATTACAGGTACCAGAAAAAGCTTTAAATTTTTGTTAGAGATTTCTTGTGGCATGCATCCCTACTTTGACTGTGTTAAAAGCAAAATCTATTCAAGTTTCGAGAACTTGCCCAGTTTGTGGAAATGAAGATGAAACATCTTTCCATGTGTTGGTTTTTTGCCATTTTGTAAGACAAGTGTGGACTATTTCTTCTGTGGGTGATGTTTGTAGTCTTATAACTGATATCTAGGTTTGGTGGAGATTTGTTTGTTCACGGTTTCGTGTGGATGACATATGTATTGCAGCTGTAATTCTGTGGTGTATCTGGTCAAATAGGAACAACAAAGTGTGGAATGGGAAGCTATCAACTCCACAGCAGATTGTTTATGAAGTGACCTCTCAGCTGCAACAATGGAGGTCAGTTAAACAGAAATCCACTTATCATGACTCATCAAACCAATCTAGTAACTCTATCAAATGGCTTAAACCTCTTGCGGACACGATCAAATGTAACTTTGATGCTGCCATGTTTAATGACTAGAACAGAGTAGGCATTGGGGCTATTCTTAGGAATGATGAAGGGCAATTTATCACAGCTATGTATAGTACAATCCCATCGACGCCAGATCCTTTCCTTGTTGAAGCAATCAGTTGCCGAAAAGCTTTGTCATGGATAAAAGACCTTGGTTACTCGCAGATCGTTATGGAATCAGACTGTCAGCTTCTAGTTCATGCTATCAATGATCATAGTTTGATTTCTAATTATATTGTTCTTGTTATTTCTGATTGTAAGGTCTTAACCAAAGACTTAAGAAGTTGCAGTTTCAATTTCAGTAGGAGATCAGCGAACATGGCTGCTCATTCATTAGCTAGAGCAACAGGTTTTATGTCTGGTATAGAAAGGTGGAGCTCTTCTCCTCCATCTTTCCTAAATGATGTATTGGCTGTTGATTTAAGTTAATAATAGCAGCTTTTAAAATAAAATAAAATAAAATAAAAAGTCTATGTGAGTTATGCTAATTGATACTCCCAAGCGGATATAGTCAAACCATACAAAATTGATACTCTTATTCTATTGGTTAATTGATACTTTGTTTAAAAACATACATAGGACGATTCATAATGAAGCGCAAAAACAAAATGAAAACAATTAAAAATCAGGTAAAGCTAAGCCTAACATATAATTACTTTCCTTGATTTAGTCCAATCATTTTATCTCTTTTTTCTATTAATTGGAAAAGGGTTGCAAAATTAGTGGGTTTTTTTTTTTTTTTCTGAAAAAATATAAGGAATTTATGCCCCATAACCTTACACTAATGTTTTGTTCTCATAAAATTTTTCCCTGCAGATTATTTACATGCACCATCCAGCTTGATGAATATATTGCCATGAAGTTACAAGAAATTTAAATTTTATCTTTATGAAAAAAAAAATTCCTTTTTTTTTTTTTATACATTAGAAAGGAAAATTGGAAACTAAGAACTAAATCTCACAACTACTTACATCAGGCCCCAACATAGTCCTAACAAACTCATAGGGGGATTCAATTCACACAAAATAAGACCTAGGCCACACTTGTTATCCAACTTGGCAAGATGATATCGAAACTTATTTCTTTTTAAGGAATAACTTTTGCAGGAAACAATTCCCATTGAAACCAAAAGAGATTGATCAAATTGCTTCACTTGGAGGAATGGTCTAACCACTTGCACTTTCATATATCCCTGAACATGTGTGCGCATGCAAGTTTGTGTGTGTTTTCGAGTGCACATGCAAATGTGAGGAACAAAGAAAGAATCAGAGAGGGATCAAATCTGTCACACTTACATGCTCCTCAACAACTGCATCTGGAACCATAGGCCTGCCAACAATTGTTTGAGTACTTAATCCTAACAATAGAACCTTATTCAAAATCAACTGCAATAGACAAATCATGGATTCATCAACTGAATTCAGTTTATCAGTAAGAATGTGATAAAAAGAACAATTTTTTTCCAAGTAAATTTTATATTAGATAAGTATCAGAAAACTACAAAAGTAGACATCAAAAAATACCTCACATAAATACCATCTTAGCCCCCCAGAAGATCTGTATTCATTTATTAAAGCAAGGAACAGGCAAAAAGCATGCATGAAAAGTTCCTATGCAACAAGCCAATGAGAATACAAACGGATAAGCGTAGGGGTAACCAAAATTAAGTTCACTACTTGCTCCCTTGTGCATATGTGAGAAGAAATAAGGGACTTATGGAATTGCATATCAACTAAACCAGATTTTATATTGCTTAACTGCTATACATGTTTTTCCTTTTCCTTTGACTCTGAAGGAATAGAGATAAATCATTATCTTCCAATGTTAGGATTAGCTTAAGCTGCATGTTACTTCACTAGCATCAGAACTCGGAAGTAGGCACTACTGTGTGATCTTAAAATACGAGCTTTTTAGATAATAGAAACTCAACACAAGCCTCATTTCCAAGCATACTTTTTTTTTTTTTTTTTTTGCATCACCTCAACTTAACCTCATAAGCCCTAGGTTCAAGTTCTTATCAACTCAATATGCTCCAATCCTTGAGTCATCGGTGCAACACCGAGTTATTACTTTTCAGGCAGATAGTTCCCATTCTCAATAGAGATGTTGCACTCATGGTTGCTCTCCAAAATTGAAGTCACCTCCCAACTTCTCATGAATGCATTCACTTATAACTCCTCCGTTTTAGTATGCCTACTTAAAATCTCAATTAGAGTTTTAGAAAATATTCCAAGTGGTCAACATTTTTATACCAATCTCCCTCAACATAGTAAAAGACATTCTAGGCCAAGAATCACTATGTCTCATGTCTCCTAATTAAAGAGTGTGTCTTTACTTGCTCATAGGTGTTTTTTTTTTTTTTTAGGTGGTGGTGGTGAAATGTATTGTTCGCAGGGTGGCAATATTCTGTTTTTTCCTCCTTTAGTTTCTTCTTGATTTTTTTGAGGTTTTTTGATGTAGAACAACAGTAATCTACCTCAGATTCCCACTTTCTAGTCCACATTTTTTTAGCTTTCCTATTAGTTAAAATAAACTACCCATTTACAGTTGTATCTTAGTTAAGTTTCTAGGTGAGTTTTGCATTTTCATTTACAGCTGCAAACACCCTTGTCAAAAAGGACTGCCCAGCTATCTATTATGCACATTTACAGCTGCTACAACTCTTTTCAAAAGAGGCTTCCCAGCTGTGTTAATTTTCAGTCTATTTTTTTTTCTTGTTTTATAGCTATTATGACAAGCTGCAAAGTGTCTCCAACAGCCTATAAAAGAAAGTATTGTTGTAATTTCAAGGATATCTGTCATTATTAAATCAAACTACTTGTGTGTTATCAGAATTATTGTGTTATTGAGAGCTAAGGTTATTTCAATCTAACTCTTGTGTATTTCAAGCAGATTTAGAGTTGTTTCAATTCTAAATTTTGTAATTTAATTGTTTCACTGCATCAAGTGGTATCAGAGTAGGGATTTCCCCTACGATAATCACTTTGTGCAAATGAGATGGCTAACATCGGAGATTCAACCTCTAATAATATGAAAACCATGATCGACTTGCAGAGGGAGACTCTACGGGTTCTCTAAGACTTGCAAACCTCTTTTGAAGGGCTACGAGTCGAGCTACGGGCTGCTGCACCTATCAACGATGGTCTTCGTGATCAGGTAGAGCCACCACCACAACCACCAAGAAATCATCTAACGCTAAATTTAGAAATTCCAATTCAAAGGCATGTTCAAAGAGAACTTGATGACAATAGTGATGAGGAGATCGAGACTCATGGACAGGCAAACTTGAGGCGTAACCAAATGCGAAACTACAATGACAGACCTGATTTAGGTCGTTTTGAAGGCAATTTTGAGTACCAATTAAAGATGGAGCTTCCTACCTTCAATGGTCAGCTGCGCATTGAAGAATTTTTGGATTGGCTTAATGAAGTAGAAAGGTTCTTCGACTATATGGAAATCCCCGAGGACAAAAAGGTCAAATTGGTAGCTTACAAATTAAAGGGAGGAGCTTCAGCTTGGTGGGAGCAGGAGCATATGTCACGAGTTCGTATGGGAAAAATAAAAATCAGATCCTGGCAGTGAATGAAACAACTACTTAGGGGTAATTTCTTACCGCGTGACTATGATCAAATTTTATTCCATCAATATCAAAATTGTCGGCAAGGAGATTGTTCAGTGCGAGATTATTCAACTGAATTCTTTCGATTGTCTACCTAAAGTGACCTTTTTGAAACCAAATCACAATGGGCAACAAGGTTCATTGGGAGGTTTGAGACCAAACATCCAAGATAGATTGGATGTTCAAGATGTGTGGAGTCTTAATGAGGCCATTCGCTTTGCAACTAAAGCAAAGGCCCAAAGTGACAGATTTTACACTCACTGACAATAGCCTTATAAGTCATACATAGGAGAACCTTCACATAGAAACAACACCTAAAACAAGGGTAAAGAAGTGACAATTGAAGGGCAACAAGCACAACCTCCATTTCAGCGTGCCAATGGAGTGGAAGGCAACCGTGTAGCACCTGGCCCCGTTACACAAACCTTTCAAAGGGGTCCCAATCAACAACAAAAGCCAATTGGACAACAAGCTGAAAGGAAGAACCAACCTCCTAATCCTTATGCTTATCCAACTTAAGATAAGTGTTATTGATGTGGCGTAACCAGACATAGATCTAACACTTGCCCTTAACCAAGGACTAGAGGAGTCAATCTAGTCAACCAAGAAGCACTGACAGAAGAACCGTATGATGATGGTGACTACAATGAGGAAAATCAACAGTGCAATACAGATGTCGAGGAAGCTGAATATGCATATGCCGATGAAGGAAGACGATTTAACGTGATCCGACATATGCTACAAACTGCAAAGCAACCGCTTCAAGAGTCACAACGCAACAAGATGTTCAAAACCACTTGTAAAGTGGGAGGCTACGTATGGGATCTAGGCATTGACAGCGAATGTGAGGAAAATGTCATGGCAACTGTTGTGGTAGACAAATTGAAGCAACAAACAACAATCCATTCTAAACCCTACCTAGCTGATTGGATTTCAAATGGACAACAACAAGAGGTGACAAAGTAATGCAAAATTCCATTTTCTTTTGGTGGTGTTTACTTTGATGAACTTGTCTTTGAAGTCATTGATATGAATGTGAGCCATGTTATTCTGAGGAGACCTTAGCAATATGATAATCAAGTATTGCATAATGGGAGAGACCACTTCTACACCTTTTACAAAGATGGAAAGAAAATTGTCCTCGTGTCTTTAAATGTAAAAGAACTTCCTAAAACTCTTAAAGTGGAGGGGCGATCTCTTTTAGTCACAAATAGAATTTTGGAGGAAGTTGAAGAAAAAAAAGAATTAATTGCTTTGGTTGTCAAAGGCGAAGGTCCTCCGCCTACCAAAGTACCAAATGAATTACAACCACTCGTGGAGGAGTATGCTGAACTTTTTCTAGAAGAGCTTCCAGATGGGCCACCGTCCATGCGTGACATTCAACATGTCATTGACTTAGTTCCAGGAGCAAGTTTACCAAACTTGCCATATTATTGGATGAGTCCTCAAGCGCATTCAATTCTACAAGGCCAAGTTGATGAACTTATTAAAAAGGGAGTAGTGCAGACCAGTATGAGTCCTTGTGCAGTACCAGCCCTACTCACACCAAAGAAGGATGGTAGTTAGCGCATGTGTGTTGACAGTCGAGCTATCAACAAGATCACGGTGAAGTACAGATTTCCTATCCCTTGTTTGGATGATATGCTTGATATGTTAGAAGGAGCCAAAATTTTTAGCAAGATAGACTTGAAGAGTGGCTACCACCAGATACGTATCCGTTTAGGAGATGAGTGGAAAACAACTTTCAAAACCAATGAAGGATTGTATGAATGGAAAGTCATGCCTTTTGGACTTTCAAATGTGCCTAGCACCTTCATGAGACTTATGCACCAAGTTCTTAAGCCATTCATGGGTAAGTTTGTCGTTGTTTACTTCGACGATATATTTATTTACAATCAGACACCGGAGCTTCATTATAGACATTTACAACAAGTCTTTGCTGCTTTAAGGGAGAATAAGTTGTATGCAAATCTCAAGAAATACAGTTTCATGACCAATAAACTGATCTTTCTTGGATATGTTGTGAGTAACAATGGCATTATGGTGGATGATGAGAAGGTTAAAGCAGTTCGGGAATGACCATCACCCAAAACCATTTCTGAAGTGCGTTATTTCCATGGCTTAGCTACATTTTACAAATGTTTCATACGTAACTTCAGCAGCATAGCAAGTCCCATGACTGATTGTTTAAAGAATGGGCCATTTGTGTGGACTGACGCCGCAGAATAGAGCTTTCAATTGATTAAAGAGAAGTTGACCAATGCTCCAGTCTTAAACTTACCAAGTTTTGAGAAACTTTTTGAAGTGCACACAGACACTTCTATTGTGGGTATTGGTGCTGCTCTTTCACAAGAGGGTCGTCTAGTAGTATTCTATAGTGAGAAGGTTAGTGAAGCTAGAAGAAGTTGGTCTACTTATGAACTTGAATTCTATGCTATTGTACAAGCACTCAAGTACTAGAAGCATTATTTGGTACATCGAGAGTTTGTGCTATATTCTGACCATCAAACTCTTAAATTCATCAACCCCCAAAGCCACAATCACATGCATTCAAGGTGGGTTACTTTTCTTCAAGAATTTACATTTACCTTGAAGCACAAGTCTGGAGAACAGAATAAAGTAGCAGATGCTCTCAGTAGGCGAATGGCTCTTGTACGTTGCATGCCTAAGTCATAGGCTTTGCTTCTGATGCTGATTTTGGAGATCATTGGAGTCAGTGCCATAATAGTCAGCCTGACAAGTTTCTTATTCATGATGGGTATCTATTCTTTGGGACATGCCTATGCATACCAGTTTGCTCATTGAGAGAAAAGATAATTAGAGATCTACACAGTGGCGGACTAGCTGCACACTTAGGGAGAGATAAAACTATTACTTTAGTTGAAACTCGTTAGTATTGGTTGTAGTTGAAAAAAGATGTTGGAGGAATTGTACAGCGGTGTCATATATGTCAGACGTTAAAGGGACAACAACAGAACACTGGCTTATATACACCGTTATCAGTACCAGATGGTCTATGGGAAGACATAACTATGGATTTTGTGTTGGGGTTACCCCGTACGCAAAGACAACAAGATTTGGTCTTTGTGGTAGTAGATCGATTAAGCAAAATGGCATATTTCATCCCATGTCGCAAGACTGCTGATGCTACCAACATAGCCAACCTCTTGTTTAGAGAAGCTGTGCATTTGCATGGGATATCCATTACCTCGGATCGAGATACAAAGTTTCTCAGTCACTTTTGGAGAACTTTATGGCGCCGATTCGGTACAGATTTGCAAAACAACACTACTTGTCACCCACAAATAGATGGACATACAGAAGTAGTGAACCGATCTTTGGGCAATATAATAAGATGCCTCTACAGTGATCATCTCAAACAATGGGATTTCTTCTTATCACAAGTAGAGTTTGCCTACAATAACATGCAGAGCCGTACTACAGGCAAATACCCATTGGAGGTCATTTATGGTCAGGCTCCTCGCCATACTTTAGACCTGGTTCCTCTATCTAAAATACCAAGGTACTCAAGTGCAGCAGAACACTTAGCAAATCACATTCATACAGTGCAAAAGAAAGTACGTGAACAAATCGAGGTTTCCAACGCCAAGTATAAGAAAAATGTTGATGCTCATCTATAGGAAAAGATTTTTAAAGAAGGGGATGATGTGATGGTCTATTTGCATAAAGGAAGATTACCAACAGGAGGTCAGAGCAAGTTGACACCAAAGAAAATCGGGCCATACAAAATTCTCAAGAAAATCAATAATAATGCTTATATCATTGACATTCCAAATACTATAGGCATATCTAAAACTTTCAATGTGGTGTGAGGCCTCACCCGAACGCCCCTCCCCTCGTTCGGGAAATGAAAATGTTGTGCCTTAAAGAAAGGCGGAGCAATTTTTAAGGGAAGTTAGGTACGAGTTTCAGTACTTACGATAGGAAGTGGCTATCATCTTAGAAAATTGATTTTTGATTTTTGAAAAGGATTCGGAAATCGCCACCCTAATTTATTTAAATGGGAAAATTAAGGAAAAATTCAATTTGACTCCAATTTATTAATCTTTTGATTAATTTACCTAAGAAAAAAGTCACTAATTCTCGAACCAGGTTAAGCTCGTGGACTAGGTTTTTGGTTAAAATAATCTCAATTTGGCTTTTAAATTTAATTTGACTTTTGAAAAATGATTTCATGGATGACAAGTATTATGACGATTTATAATGCATAAGCATGTCATAATTATGAGACAGATGGAAAAATAAAAAAACAAGTATTTAAAGAGCGAGTATTTAAACA
>CATKHJ011103588.1:0-10147 GCA_949750685.1 Vernicia montana
AATTAACTTGTTTTGATCCTCTTTTGTTTGTTAATTAAACATGACTTAATTAACAACTTGGTAATCAATCTTGTTTGATTAAAATCAATCAACTCACCTTTTAATCAATGAACTGAAACATGATAAAAGGTTCAGACTAAACAAACTCCCCTTCGCAAGAGGGCGAACTACGATGATTTTGATTCCCATTCGAAGGGATACGTAGGCATGCTTGTTTGAAAGCATCAAATCCAATTAAAACGAATTTTCTTCCTCTTTCACTTTCTTTGCATATTTTTTGTGTTTTCTTTTGTTTCTTTGTTTATTTTCTTTTGTTATTTGTATTAATTTTGGTGAATGTGTTGCTTTCCTAGAATCCCATAAGGGCTAGAGAAAGTATCCCCTATTTTGGTTTACTTTGTAAATTTAACAGTCTTATTTACTTTTTGTATTTAATTTCTTTATTGTTTTCAATTCTTTTATTGCTTTATTTTACTTTGATTCATACTTTATTGTTCATTCATTTATAATTATTAATGAAATTTATTTTAAGTCATTGTATATTAAATTTGTCAAACCAATTAAAATGAACCTAAAACCTAGTCCCCGAATCCTCTTTGGTAATCGAGGCTAGTGCACTTTTTTCCATTGGATAAATAATTGGAGTCAAATGGGTTTTTCCTTAACTTTTTCCAAAATAAAATAAAATTAAGGTGGTGACTTCAAAATTCATTTTCGAAATCAACCAATCCGAACCTGAGGGTTCCATCATGAGACCAAACCCGAATGAGCATTTCGATCCCCTCTAGCGGATCAGACCGGTGCTCGGGAGAGGCCTCACATACCTATATTGTGAATTCTATACAGTCAAATTCCTTAGATGTCCCTTGGCAATGGCGTGTTCAATGGATGGAGTGCTTAAATTATATTAGCCACATGGCCTTTTTTATTACTCATGTCTATCGTGAAGTAAATGCAGTTGCTGATGCTCTTGCTTCAAAGGCAATTGGTTCTAGTTCTTCAAGTCAGTGGCTCTATCCGCCTCCTTTTTGTTATTATTTAGTTGAGCATGATAGTATGGGTATGCCCAATTACCATTTTCCTCGTTGATTTTTATTTTTTTTTAGAGCGGATTTGCTCATGGTTTGTAAGCTTTTATTTTTCATATTTTAATAAAGAGTTAGAATAGTTTTATGATGTTTGGTGCTATGAAGGTGCCAGCCTAGCTGGGACGTTCGGGTGCATCTCTGAAAACTCTTCCCATCATTTCATTTAAAAAAAAAAGAAGAAAAGAAAATGTAAAAAGAAGAAAAGTAAGTAAGCACGGTTTTAATGTGTACTTAATATTTTTATTTATCCTCGTGAGGAAGACACAATTGTTTTTTGGTGCTTATTTTAAGTAGGGAATTCATTTAAATTTTGAATATGCTCTTAGATTTTAAGAGTAGCCTAAAATTTCCTTTCTCAGACCTTAACCTAAAACCCCATTACAACCCTGTGAAAGACCTTTTGATTCAATAATCTAATGTGATTTGGTAGTGGAGATTAGAATTTTGTGCAAACTTATAGTAATGTTATTGTCATGATTGGATTGAATTATTTTTTTATTCCCCTATTAAAGATTTGAGTTTATTGTGAGGGAGAGATCACTTGTTCATCATCTTGATAATTACTTTATTTACAAATTCAATTCTTTTAGCCTTGGAATATTTGGTTACTTTTGGCATGGCTTGCACTTAAATTCAATTTGAATCTTTGCATATTTTGTCCTTTCTTATTTTTTAATTTTTATGATCGCAAGAATTAAGTGTGGAGGAATGATTTTGCTTGAGGACAAGCAAAAGGTTAAGTGTGGGGAAATTATTCTAGCCAAAATTATAGTGTTTCTAGGCTAGTATTTTAATATATTTTGTTCAGTTCTAATATGTTTTCTAGTTATTTTTATGGTTTTTCTTTGTTTTCAGAATTATTTGCTAGATGCAGGTAATTTTATCAATAAAGTGAAAAGTGAAGAAATAAGAGCTCAAATTGGCTTATCAGCTCAATGTTTCAAATACACATTCAGCTTTGATATATTTTTCCTCTCTAAAATAAGACTTGAATTTTAATTGATGAAATATTGTATGAAGAAGTCCAGAAAGTTCTCAAGGGAACCAGGTACAAGACAAGTGAAGGGCAGTAGGTTCCACGACTTCCATATATGGTCATATTACACTAAAGCGCCAAATATAGCTATATATGGTGATATACGGCTGTATACCACTGCTGAATTGGCACTCTTTAGTTGGTTCATTTCGAGAGCTTTAAAAAGGGAAAAAACCATAGCCGTCAAGTGTATGGACAAATTGTGAGAGCTGATTATTGAGAGCAACATAGAAAGATTCCCTTCAACTTTCAAAAACAATTCTTGTAATCAAACACTCTTGGTTTAGTTTTAGTTCATTGAGAAGGTGAAGCAATTTGGTAAACAAGAGATTGCACCAAGTGGATCATCAAGAGCAGATTTGTTTTCAATTCATCTTTTTAATTCAATTCAATTTATTTTCATTAATCTATATAAATGGTTGATTTGATTAATATGAAAATTGATTCAATTATGGTTATCATGAACTAATTTCTTTTATTTTAGGGTGATAGATAGATCCTATTTGAATATGCTTGAATGTTTAGATGGTTGAATAGGGATTATTGTCATTGTTCTTGTAATTGATTATATACTTGTGATTGGCCACCGCATAGTATTATTAGGGGTGTTCTTTTTTATATTGAGAGATTGCATGAACACTAGTTGTGAACAATGAATTTAGGGTTTTATGAGTCTAACTGATCTTAAATCCTATGCATGTTTATGATTTGACCTAGGTTCTTAGAACACTTAATTAACCAAATTCGAATGATAAGTTAATTAGGGTTTTATTTGATTCTTCGTCATTCAAAATATTTCCCTAGTCATTCATTATAAACATTTGGCATATCAAATTGTTGAAGTTGAAACACCCTAGAAGCTTTTTTCATTTGATTACAACTCTAGCATTCAATTTTTTCTATTTGCATTTTTATTATTTTCAAACCATCATTTCTTCCCACAACAACTTAAACATTGTGATAGAGTGTTTAGGATTTGTTTTTTATTTTCATGTTTTATTGCAATTCAATTGATCACCTAAATGTTGGCTTATTGGGGAATACAACCTTGAGGTGCTCATCCTAGTTGCAATTACCTAGTGCGCTTACGAGTATTGTAGTCTAGGTTTGGACGTAACAATGGACTACTTTAGCCTTTGGACTCAAAGCCCCTACCAAATCCTTTGCCAGTGAATTTCAGGTCTTATTTATACTACACCTACCATCAAAGAGCTGGTCATGATACTGACAATTGCATCACCTTGCATTACAAGATCCAAGACTTAATTGATTCTGGGGTAGTCCACAGAGAATGATATGAGTCAAGCAAGTTGACACTTTTATTTGCTTTCTTTGTTAAAAATAATAAGTTGTTTGATTTTGCTTTTCATACTAAGATCAATTCATGAATGTGTTTTCTAGATTATTCTTACTTGTGTCTTTAAGTTTAATTAGATTTCATTTATGATTAGGCGCATGATATTACATCTGATGAAAGAGTGAGAAAAGCAAAAGAAAAAAAAAGATGTTGAAATACCCCCGCCTTTGCCCTTCCCAAATTCAACACCACCTCAAAGGGACCATCCCTAAAATACCTCAAGCAAAAGAAGGTCGACTGCCCTTAGTTGGAGTAATGAAATCACTTTGACTAAGGTGGAAACATCTAAATAAGGTCAAAACCTTTGTAAATCCAAAAACCACAGACCTAAAAAATATGAAAGGCAGATACCCATATTTTCTTGAAAGCATGAAAATTGAAAACAAATGGGAATCAATTCCTTGTTCCCTGAAACCTGGCCGTTGAGAAAATGAAAGATAAACCAAACCAAAAGTCTTCCGAACACCCATCTTTACTTAGAGAGAACCAAGATAAAACCTAAAAAGTCCATTATCCAAAGTAGTTGAACTCTTTGGGGACAAAGCAATTGCCAAGCAACATCTCTTTGAAAAAAAACAAAAGAAAAAAAGAAAAGAATAGCCCCACTAGGTATTATCCAATTGTTACCTAAGCAAAAGTTAGGGATATGAGTGAAAATAATTGGTTAGAAAACCTGAAAGGGCCAATCAATAACAAATGTAATATCCAAACCTTGTCACAGTTTTTTTCCTATTGAACAAGATGTATGCTAAGAATGAGAAAGAAACATGTTTATGAAAATATGTTATTTATGGAAAGCAATGTCAAACAATTTGAATTATGAAATTTTGCCTTATGGACTCTGGTTTAGTTGGGTTTCCCCTGTGAATGGCGGTGGATAAACTTCAAAAAGTTTGATCAAGTATGAAATAGATGAAGGACAAACG
The DNA here is from genome assembly GCA_949750685.1 of Vernicia montana. Taxonomy (NCBI): domain Eukaryota; kingdom Viridiplantae; phylum Streptophyta; class Magnoliopsida; order Malpighiales; family Euphorbiaceae; genus Vernicia; species Vernicia montana. The sequence goes on from CATKHJ011103588.1 coordinate 4,408, forward strand.
AGCGAATCGACCTCAGGTGAATGGATTAGAGTAGTTATTTTTCAATGGGGCATGTAATCGAACGGTAAAATTTCATTAGGGTCAAAAAATGGCTTACAAGTTCTCCAAGGAAGGTGAGTATCCAATAAAGTATTAGGCCTGGGGGCAACATCCAAGTTTGCAATCAAACAAAAGAAAAGAAAGAAAAAAGAAAATAAAAATAGAAAAGTAGCTCTCTAAGTTGAAAACTAGAAAAGGGTGGCTTAGGCAAAAGTTTGAGCATGCTTACTAAGATGAAAATTCGAGAAGGACGACTTAGGTAAAAGTTAGAGTAGGCTCATCGAGTTGAAAACATGAAAGGGTGGCTGGGACAAAAATTAGAGCAAGAAAAGAATTGAAGAAAAAGAATAGGAAAAAGAAAATGAGAAAAGAAAAGATTTGATTGTGAACATTCGGTTATAGGGTTGAGATCCTGTGGGTTCACTTGATGATGTTATTTCAACTGTAAAGATGAAAGATATCAGGATTGTTATGATGAAGGACTTTCTAGACTTAAATGAGTTTAGATTAATTTCATAATCATGCTTATAATCACACATATAATCATGCATACATGCCATCATATAGGAAGTAGAAATTGTGTGACATATGCATCATATTGAGAAAAAGAACAAAATTGCAAGGAAAATGAAAAGAAGAGAAACACTTGCATCATAATGAGTGTTAGCATTTTTGCATAAACATGCGGTGTCTTACAAATAATACCAGAAGAACATGAAATGATGAAGTAATGATAAAAAAAAAGGCAACTGAAATAGCACGGTCCTAATGACCAAAGAAATATGAGCAAAGAAAGAAGAAAATGAAAAATGAACTTTGAGGACGCTGCTCTAATAGTTGATGAAGATGAAGAATGATAAAAAGGCAAAAGAATGAAGACAACCTTAATGAACAAGGTCTTAATAGCCATGATGAGAAGCTTAATGCCAAAGTCATAATGACTATAAAGAAAGGCTTAATGCCAAAGTCTTAATAACTATGGAGAGAGGCTTAATGTCGAAGTCTTAATGACTATGAAGATAGGCTTAATGCCAAAATCTTAATGACTATGAAGAGAGGCTTAATGCCAAAGTCTTAATGACTATGAAGAGAGCCTTAATGGGCAAGGTCTTAATAACCCTGAAAGAAACCTAATAGGCACGGTCTCAATGACCACACGATGAAGATGTTGAAAGTAGTAGCCTCAATGTCATGGTCTCATTGACCAACTGATGTTGAGGTAGCCACAATGGCATGAGGTTCAAAGTAATTGTTGCAATGACAAGATGATAGTCACAATGGCAATCTAAAGACAAGTCCACTTGGTAATGGCAGTGAGAAAGCAAGTCTACTTGGTAGTGGCGACTAGAAAGTAAGTTAAACAGGCCCACGAAAGATAGCAAGCAGTCCTGCGAAAGGTGACAACCGAAGTACAAGCTCATCAGTTGTGGCAACTAAAAACTTCTAAGTTGTGTTAGACTATAATCAGTCTGTGTTGTGTGCATAAGGGAGGAAAGTTAACCAGTAGTCCAACTCTTCTTTGCCTTGATTTGCAAAACAAACTAAGCAAAAGTGGTGGCAAATGTGAACGTTTAATTTTCAACCCTAGAGCCCAATGATGAGAAACAGTTGGTTTCTGCTTGGAGGTTGATTCACAATGTAGTTTTTTGGGTCAATTTGAAGGGTTTTTGGACTTAATTGAAAATGATTTGGAAAATGGTTTAAATTGGAAAGATTTGGAGTTCAATTGGAGTTTTCTGGTTTTAATGGATTACATCTTTGAAATTTGGAGGTTGAAAATGAATTTTAAAAAATTGCATTTTGGTCCCCAAAGGAAAGGAAAATTATGGTTTGGCCCTTAAAAAGGAGAAAAGCTAAAATTTTGCACCCTTGCAAGAGGTGTGTGCTTCCCTAAGTGCCTCTTGTTGCTGATAGACTAATTTTCTTACTTTTTTTTGAAATTTTTAAAATTTTAAAATATCTTAAACCACCCCAACCCTTTAGAATCCATTTTGATAAGGTTGGGGAGGATCAGAAGCCTTTCAAAAAGATTTTATCTTTTTAAAAAATAAAAAAATCCTTGAAAAATCAAAATTTTCAAAAAATCAAATAAAAGGAAAAAATATCCATTTTTTAAAAGGATTCCAATTCTGATCTCTGAGGACCTTTCTCTGAGCTTCTAAAACATTCTCTGAACTTCTCTAGGCTAGAAAGATCACCATTTTCAAAGAATTAAAAAAATAAAAGGGGAAAGAGCCAAAAGGACCATTATGAATCATAAAACAAGGAAGAACACCAAAAAGTAAATTGTAATCTTCCAAACCTGAGGGCTAAATCCCTTCTAACCTATGATTCATATTGCTTCATACCCTCCAAAGGTTTGATCTTGCGAAAGGATAAGTCCATTTACGGGGATTTTTAATTTAATTTCAGTTTTATATTTAATTGCATAAAAACATCCATTTCATGTATTTAATTGCTATTTCCTTCAATTCTATTTATCTTTTTATAATTAGTGTTAGTAGGTTTCTTTAAGAGAAGGTAAAGAGGGTCAAGACTAGTTCTTGATTCCCCTCTACTTCCTCCTTCGATTATGTGAGTGCTTGATTTGTTTTTTTCGCCATGTTAAATGTTATTACATATCTTGATTTAATTTGAATAATGTAGATGTATTGTTTCTTTTAATTTTATGTTTGAGTAAGATCTATTGGCATGAAGTAGGATTCAGACTCCTTTTTACATATGTATTAGTTTAGGACTACATAAACAAAATGGGATTAAGATCAGTTCTTAATGGCCTTTGTTTTATGTTCTTCGATTTTCTTCTCTTTTAATTTTGTTTTTTTGTTGAATGTTTTGTTTAATTGATGTTTGGATTCAATTGTTAATAATTTTAGGCCTACTTTAGTTATAATAAATTTAGGAATAGAACAGATTATGAGCATGTTTGGAATTAAAATCAAATTGCATGTTCTTCTTGAATATTCATGAATTTCTTTGATTTTCTTTTGTTCAATATAACGATTACTTGAAGTTTTGTGAGTTATGGACATTTGGTAAGTATTTTTGAAGTCTACATAGAGGATACCTTAAAAAGGGGCCATCAGAAACAAACTGGAGCAGAATCAGAAGAGATGAAGAGCAACTTAGGAGTTAGAGGTGTACAACCTAGTGTGTGCCCGCACACCATACCCAGGGGTGCACAACCCTGTGTGCGCCCCTCCTGGCTGGGTTCTTCAATCTAGCCTCATTTTTTGGTTATTTGAGTTTTCGACCATCTTTTTTCATTCCAGTAGGCTTAGAATTAATTTAATCCTTTTGTATATTCATTTTGGAATGTAATCATTTAATTAGATTTATGTTTTATTTATTTTCAATATTTAGGGATTGTAAAAGGCCATTTAATTTCTCCTTTCCTCTTTAATGTAGTTTAATTCAGATATAGGATTTAAATGTTTAATCACATGTATGCAACTCGATAATTAAGGGATTTTATGCATGTCATTTGACCTTAAAATGAACCTTTAACACTTAGAATCACATGATTACTTAGGTTGAATAATTGGTTTAATTAATTAACTAGTTTTGGCATGTTTAGGTTTGATTTTGTTTTAGTACGCATGACTTAGGTTTTTATTGCTTTCCTATTTCTTCTATGCCTAATGAATTGTTGAATAAAAATGGTAGAAACTCAATGCATGTTTTAGGATTAAATTGGACTAGGAAGCATATGGCATGTTTAGTAACCCACCGAAAGGCAAAGGGCATGACAAGTTGGTAATGTTTAAATACTTCATAATTGGACAAGATATGTTTGAAAGCATGTTGAAGTGTTAAATAATGCCAATATATGTAATGGGGTGAACTGCTTATGTGATATAATTTTCATGTAATTAAAAGTCCTAAAATCCTAATGAAAGTTTGCATTAACAAGACTAAACAATATAAGCCAGCCTCATAGTTGGGCGGCCTAGGTGCCTAACACCTTCTTTGGACCGTACCTAACTTCCTTACTCAGAATCTCTGATTTGGGTGGTTAGGTAATAAGCTAAGGATCCTAGTCACCCTTTTCCTAGTTTTTAAAAACTAGGTGGTGACTCTTTTTTTTGTCTTGGGTCTCAGTCCTTAGCATCTATCCCCTAATCTTCTATTGGAAAGCATTACAGAGTCTCATCCACCTGGAGCCAGAAATCTAATCGCGACACAAGATTTATGTCTTTTCATAATAGAATTCATAATTACTTCTCTCTATTTAAGACCTCAAGACTGTTCAATTTTATTTTGAACGGTTACATTTTCTTTCTAAAACCTTAAATTTTGAATTTTTCTCTAAAGCTCAGTAGAAACCGACTCAAGACTCTTTCATCAAACTTTCTTTCAAAAGTAAACATCCATTCGACAGTTGAAACCCGAGACCTAAGAGGTAGATGATTCTTCTAGTTTCCTTATAAGATCTCCAAATGGGTCTAAAGGATAGATCGGTGGATCTAGTGAGCCTAAGGATGAATGAAACTGACCTTGCTGATGATCAGAACCTAGGAAGTGAAGTCTTGGTCTGGGATGATCAAGGAGTTATTAGGAAGTCATTGATGGAGATCTTGATTGTGATGATTTTGATATAAGGCCATAGTATATATGTTGATGGTGATTTGGTCTTGTTGGAGATCCTCTTTAGTGGAGATGTTGGCATTGGAAATAATGAAAAAATTAAGAGTTGAAAAGGAACTTAAAGGGTGCTGCAGAGCCGGGGTTAAAAATGATATATGAGAGGTAAGATTATAGGAATGTAGAATTTTATTATATGTAAGTAAAGAAATGCATGAACAATATGATGAAGTTTCTCCTTGGATTTCGTTGAATCCCATTTCTCCACTGAACTCTTATGAATTCAATATTTTCATTATTATTACCATTACCATCCCTGAGGTAATTTTTATATTGTAAGTTCTATCAAAAAGTAAAATCGGCAAAGCCATTCAGGCCAAAGCCATTATTCTGTAAGCGAGGTCATTTGGACTATATTATTGTAAATGAAATAGTCTTGATTATAACTGAAGTCATTTGGGCTGAAGCCAATTTCATTGTAATAGACGAAAGTCATTTAGACCGAAGTCACAATATTGTATTTGAAGCCAATTGGGCTAATTTTATGATGAAATTAAAATGAAAAGTTCTTATTGAATATTATTGTTATATATATTGTATGTTAAATTAACATAACGCCAAATTAATGAGTGTATTCATTAGACCAAGTGCACTAGTGACTCGACTGACAAGGTCTATAAACTAAGTTAGACGTATTCTCATAGGCATGCGAAGATGTTTCTTGGACATAGCAGTTCATGATTTTTACAAAGAGTACATGAGTTTGCTCATAGTGCCTTAAAAAGGTTTATTACTTATACCGTGATGGTGTAATACCCGAGATTCCCATAGCCCATTTGAGCTATGAAATGATATAGAATATATGTATTCTATAGATGGTACAATATAGATACCATAATGGGAATGAATTAAGGCAATTTTTCGTATTGTGTGTTTAATGCTCGGTTTGGATTTTTTTTTTTTTTCACTGTTGTATGAATTTTTTTTATATGCTTTATTTGGATGAAAGGGATGGAGTATCAATGTTAATAGTGTTTATTATGATATGGGAAGTGATTTAAAATTATTCTAGTGAAAAAGGATCGAAGGAAAATTACGGGAAAATTTTACGGTTCGG
>CATKHJ011103590.1:0-15569 GCA_949750685.1 Vernicia montana
ATATATATATATATATATATATATATATATATATATATATATATATATATATAATTAGCATTTGATTATAATTTTATATATATATATATTTATTTATTTTTTGTATTTTTTTTCTTTTTGAGTGTTGGATGTGATAGATTACTTATTACTAAGACTTGAAACACATAAATATTATATATATATATATATTTAATATTAAACAATTGTAAATTATATAAATTTTTTTAAAAGAAATTGCCGCTATTAATAATTGTTTTTACAATAAGTTGCAAAAAATTTACGATTTCAATTTTTTAATAGTATTGTATGACAATTTATTTTTACTGCCATAAGTTTATAGCAACAATTGATATGTTTTTAGCAGAAAAATAGTTGTTGTGAATTCTAATATTTCTTGTGCTCAATATTATAATATATTTTATTATATTAAGTCTTCTATTAATTTTTCTGAAACTGATAATTGAACCTAATAAGAATCCAAGTTCTTATCAGTTACCTTCCATGAAGAGAAGGAGGAGGAGGAGGAGGAGGTTAGTTAAACTTGGATTTTTTAATTGGATTTGTTAAGATACTGCCTAATGTCCATAAAAAAAATTTTAAAAAAAAAAACATTTGAAAACGTTTTACGTTATAAATATTTTATAGATTAGTCGGATTAATATGTTTAATACACATTTTGAAGTTTGTCATAAATAGGTAAATTAATTTACCACCCAAACTTATTTATATTAAATTTGAATTTTTTTAATTCTATGTTGTGTTATTTAAACAAGTCGTGTTAAAAATTGTCACATAAATTCGAAGGATTAAATTTAGGTGACTTAATGAAAGTCATCGCATGGCAAAGTCAATGACTTAACAGTCCATTTGATTTACGAATTTCTTATTTTTAGGAGTAGTATACAATGGGATTAATAATCTCATTAGATAGGGATTACTAAAGACAGAGAATTAGATTTTAGATAACATTGATCTTATAGATTAGCTAAACTTTTGAAATTATTAAGTTCAATCTAAATCATATGTATTAAAGGTAATATTATTTACTAATATTATGATTTAATTAAGCAATCTCATGTATTAAACGGATTGTAAAAATTTAAATAAATGGAGGAAGAAGAAGAAGAAGAATAGAGAAAATGAAATTTTTAGTAAAAGAAAGTGATTAGAAGATGAAAAAGAAATTACATTGATTAGTGTGTAATTGGAGGGATTATCTTTAATGATATAGGTGTGAGCTTCATAGAAGTAGCTCACGTCAATGAAAGCTTTCACTAGTCCTTTTTCTTTGACTAAACCAGATCCCATTATGTAGAGGGAAGCCTGTAATTAAGACAATTGTCAAGCTCCTAATTAGGTGTATTATCAGAAGTCTTTTTTTGGGCCTGAATTGTCTCCACTGATCTTTGGAGGCCTTCCAGCGAATGGGCTTGTTTGCCAAAAGGCCCATTTCGCCTGGAATATTCACATTTGTTGTATTAATTTTGTCCCTAATATGTTTGGCAACAAATTTAGAGGGGAAAGAAAATTGAAGAGAAAATGAGAGGAATGAATGTTGAACAAGTGAAAATTATTTTCTCTCCATTTGTTTAGATGGAAATGAAAATGAGTGAAAATTTATTATATGATGATAAATTTACACTTTTTATCTTTTTCTTTTAAATTTAAAAATATATAGTTTTGTTATATCTTTTCATATTGGAAGTTGATTTTTTATTATGAGTCTGGTGGTATATATGTACACTGTATCGTTTTATATATGCGTAAATAAGACAGTAATTTGTCACATTATTCTATTATTACAGTCGCAATTTTTTAAAATCAACTATATAGCAATTGGATATTCTGTTATATATTTGCGATTTGAGAATCAGTTTGTTCTTATTATGATAGTTGATTTTATGTCATGTCCTTTTATATTTAAATTTGTATTTAACCACTGAAAATTAATAAAATTTAAATTTATTTCAAAAAATATATATTTTTTATAAGGATAATTTTATAATTTTACATAATTTCGAACCTTTTTCCTCCGGAATTTGGGAAGAAAATTTTTGGTGGCCCCATGTGTATTTTTCCCCTTTCCTCTCATATTTTTCTTTCTTTCACAAACCGAAGACAAAATGAAATCTTTTCAAAAATTTCCTTCCCTTTTTTCACTTTCCTCCCCATTTCCCAAACATATCTTCTTCAAAATCTTTTCACATTAGCCCAACTTTAACTTTTTCCTGTCGTATTCAGGAAAGTTGATTTCACGATAAGCCTCAATTATTTAATTGTAAAAATATCAAGTAGTTGTTGATTGAGCTTGCAAGGGTTAATGACTAGAGGTATGAAAGTTGTAGATTTTACTTGCACAGTCCAAGGACTGTTTCAATCAATGGATTAAGAAGTGCAGGCTACAAAGTTTTTGTAACTTAAAGAGGAGAATAGTGGGATGTTGAAGTTAATGCAATGTTTGGTCAACACAGTAACATGGTTACTGCAAGTTGCTTTCCCCTTGCACACTTGAGGAATATCCAAAAAGGCATTTAGGGAATCATTCTGATTCAATCTCTATTCGTTCCGTTCGTCTCATATGCACTCAATAACTTCACAGCTGCTAATTACAATTACGAGTTGTTGCTCATTCGAACTTGAAATGCTTGTGAGCAAGAAAGATTGTGATACCAAGTTGCTGTCTATTGCACAAGCTGCTAGTTTCTAATTTGAATGGGATGACGAATGTAAAACGAAAAAACACAGAAGGTTCCACCGAGTCTGATCAGTTTCTAGAGTCAAAGCTGTTGGATTAGACCATTACAAGAAATTAAAAATGGTTATCTTCGCAGTTTCATCCCCAAGTCTTAGAACTCAACCACATTTGTGTGAGACAATTTCAAGTAAGTGTAAGAGATCTAGCATGCAAGAAGTTGCATTTACTTTCTGATATCGGTGTCTAATATAAACCCTAGACACTAGATTCATATATCTAACTCTCTATATATAAAGAATCAACGAAAATTTGGCAGTCTAGAAAGTATTGCAACCTTAATCTTTCTGTATTATATTATGCCTGCTTTTCCTGTAGGAAATTCGTGCTCTACCCTATCCTAACATGTTTGTATCAATGGTGAAGCAAACATGAGTCAGTGTTTGCATAAAAACATCCTAATATGCATCACAACTACCCATACCTTCAGTCCTGGAAATTGAGGTCAATAAGCAGCTCACGTTTTGAAGTGGAAAAATGGGTTCTTGTTTCTATACATTTATCAATTATTTGTCCCACAATATCGTTGATTCTTCACTCATCACCACCAGTGAACTTACCACACGAAATCAACAATGATTTGTCAAGTCAGGTAGGACAAATACTTGGCACATAAATGTGAGAATAATTAAAATTGGTCAGTTAAAATCCTCATTTCAGTCAATAAGGAAGTCGACAACAAATTCCAAAAAGAGCCTGCAGCAGACCCTCCCCCCAATGGTAAGAAATATTAAAAATTGCTCCGGTTCAATGGCATTCAAGGCAAAATACAATAGCAATTTAAAAGAGTAGCACACAACTTACACTGATGCTTCTAGCTCAGAGTAGTGTACTTCCGTTGCTTCTAGCTCAGAATAATGAATAATCCTCTTAATTTAACAAGGAAATTCCTTCAAACCGGTAAACCAGCGTGATATGCTTTTGAAAAGGTTCTTACAAACAGTTTCACTGCCAGCCCACCAACTTAAATGAGCTTAACAATTGAAGCCAAAACAATGAAGCTTCCAGGTAGCTTTTATGACACGAGTTTAGAAAAATATCACTCCCAAAGCAGACATTTATCGCTAATATTTGTGTTTCAAATAAATCAATTACATGAATTACTTGCATTTAACAGAAAAACAATCAATATCCAAATAATTGTGCTCATTTCTCATTGAAATTCAACAACTATTAATGAGTCTAAAACAAAACAAAATTTCCAACAATAGTCATGATTTGCTGCATCTCCCTAAGAGCTATGAGAGACAAACCGTAGATAGTATTGCATAACCATATGGAAAAAAAAAAAAAAAAAAAATCCAAGCAAGAGAAAGATGTAATGTTGAGAAATATCAATGTTACCAGATACTAGAAACAGAACCAATATGGATGTTGGAAGACAGTAAAGTAATGTCATTATGGCAACTTCTCAATACAGACTTGAACTATAAAAGTATACAAATATTAACATTATTTAAACTGGGCACAGAAACAGATAATTACATATAAACTATGGAAAAATACTTTACCTACCTCACACCATTTCGTTACCTTCAATTACTTCTCGAGCAACAATAAGTTCATCCATAAAATCAGTATCACCACTGTCTGAAGGCATCATAATCTCATCCTCAGTGGTGAAATGGTATTTCTCCCCAATAGCTCTAAGAAGCTGGTATATTTCAAACATAGTGGGCCTCTCCTTGGGAATTGGCACTACACAATTACATGCAACTTTAAGAAACTGGAAAACCTCATTATCAACACCGTTCCCGACCAAAGATTTGTCTATGGCATCGTGGAGTTGAGAGTTACTTGACAGCTGTGTAATCCATTCAACCAGACTGCCCTTAAAGCTTTCAGGAGCTTTAGCCACATGGGTAGGTTTCTCACCAGTCACCAGCTCCAGAAGCACAGTTCCAAAGCTGTAAACATCACCCTTTGGAGTGGCCACCAGAGTTCTTGTATACTCTGGAGCAACGTAACCCAAATCTCCAAATTCTCCATTCACAAAGGTACTCAAATGTGTATCAACTGGATTCATTAGCCTAGCAAGACCAAAATCAGATATTTTAGGCTCAAAATCAGCATCCAACAAGATGCATTTAGAGCTTATATTTCGGTGGAGGATACGTGGATTACAATTATGATGGAGCCAGGCAAATCCCCTAGCTGCCCTTATTCCAATTTTGAGCCTCAGAGGCCACTCCATAGGCTTCTTACCTTCCTCTACAGTATGTAGATTATCATGCAGCGTACCATTTGGCATATACTTATAAACCAAAAGCCTTTCCTTATTAGCCATGCAGAAACCTAAAAGGGGAACCAAGTTAGGATGTTTCACACTCCCCAAAGTTGACATTTCAGAGACAAATTCTTTTTCAGAGCGCTGTGAATCCTGCAATCTCTTAACCATTAGCAAAGAGCCATCCTCAAGTACTGCTCTATACATAGTCCCTGTTCTTCCTGAGCCAATGATATTGTCCTTGTTGAAGCTGTTAGTCGCCTTCATAAGATCACTCAATTTCATTTTAGAAATTGATTTCTCAAACATAGAAACCTGGAAACACAAAAATCTACTTAATCAATCCTAGGACAATAAATATATTAAAGGAGAGAGGAAACTATTTGAATTTTAAAGTAAAGCAAACAAGAATATTTGCTAGATGTTAAAAGAGATGCATTAGGATAGCTTGCCTTAATGCCCTTTATTCCCTTTAAACTCTTTGCCCATTTATTTCCATCAGGATCATCATCCTTCTTCTTCTTCAGTTTAGACACCTTTCGGTAGTAGAACAACATACCCATACCTATAACTAATGCAGCAAAAGTCACCCCACCAATTGCAGCCCCAGCAATAACCCCAGTGCGAGGAGCCTTTGAAGTTCCAGGACAGTCATTTAAAGGCTTCCCACATAGTCCTTGATTATTTGCATAACTATCTGCTCCAAAGGTGATATTGGAGAAATTTGGCACTGGTCCAGTCAGAAGATTATTAGCTACATTAAATTCTTTTAATCGATTAAGCAAGGCAAATTCTGGAGGAATTGGACCAGTCAATCGGTTGTGGTCAAGTTTAAGAACATTCAAATAGCTACAATTTGCAAGGTTCACTGGAATCGACCCTGAGAAATTGTTGGATGAGAGATCAAGAGCTGTCACAAACGCAATGATTTTAGAGATATCATCCGGAATAGGTCCAAAGAGATTGTTGTTTGAAAGATCTACACCAGTTATGCTCGTGCAGTTCTTGAGGGCACGAGGGAACACACCCTTGAGGCCCATATCCGAAAGTCGGAGATTCAAGACCCTGTTCTCATCAGGGTGCCAGCAGTCAACACCAGTAAATCTACAAATATATCCTTCAGTATTGTTGTTAAAGTCCCATGAAGACTTCAAGTAATTATAAGGGTCCTCAAGTGAAGCTTTTATACTCTTCAAGCAAGCAATATCAGTCTCAGTACCATAGCTCAAACAACAGCTAAGCAATAACCAGACCCAATTGGTAATTAAAATCTTAAGAACCTGTCTACTTAACATCATTTTCACTAACAAACCCATAAAATTTTGCTAAAAGAACACCCTCAAATTGCTATCTGTTGCACATTAGAGCTCAAAAATAACTGTAGTCACAAAAACCCAGCTTCCTAACACCAAAACCTGAAACAAATTCGAAAACAAGAAACACAAGAACCAAAATTCAGTATCTTACACAAAGATTTAACATACCCACATGAATACGTTCAATTCATATATACACAAACACAATTAAAGATACCAATAATAGAAAGAACAAAAGAAACATATAGCTAAAAATACAAAAAGAAATGCAAAAACAAAAGTGACCCAGTTGACTCAACCCAGGTATCGATCAAAAAAATAAAGCAAAAGACATATAAATAGAATCAAGAAATGAAAGACCCACCTGAGATTTCAAGAACCCAAATTCAAGAGATCAAAGAAAGCTTGAAACGAGCTATAATCCACAACAGAAAACAAGAATCGCCCCGTTTTCCACCTTTTCCACAGAGAAATGAACCCTCTACAGTCCACACCAAAGAAAACAAAGTCCTATGGTATGGTTTGAATATTCAAAGGCATAATTAAAGTGGAAACCAACCCAAGTAAAGGAGAGGCATAGTAAAGAAAAATAAAAGATGGGTGTGAAAATGAGAAGAAGAAGAAGAAGAGGGTTTTCGGCTTTTGTTTCATTTGTTCGTCGGGTCAAACAAGGCAGGCCATTTTTTCCAAGCTCAGCGACGACTGGACTGCAAGAGAGAGAAAGCAATGACATCTGACTGCTTTTGCTTGACTTGCTTTTGTTAAGTCTCCATAAAAATAAAAAATAATAATAATAAATAAAAAAAGGCAAATTATTATTTTATAGATTTAACATGATTAATTAATTTGTTCTTTCTTCTTAAGAAACTAATTAAGAAGACTCCCAATTTTAATTATGTTTAACACTTCAGTCATTCCGTATATTTTTTTTATAAATTTCATTAAAAAAATTAAAAAGAAAATGACTTTTAATAATCAAATAATCTCCTTTTATTTTCTTTATCTTCTCTATCTTTCCCATTTATTTGTTATCACCTGCATTGATCACTACTATCACTTTTGTTCTCACCTACATTGATCACCATTGCGGTACCATCGATAGCAAGGCTACTCTCAAATCACCATCGCCAAACTCATCATTGCTAAACTCAAAAGTTGTTGCGAAATCACTTGCTGTTAAACTCCTACCTCCATTGCTGCCATTTAGGCCAAAACTGAAGCCCGCTTCTCATCTCTATAAATATCCAAAAATCCAAATCTTTAAATTCACATAAATCAAATTCTCTCTCAATTATTCTAATTTTCTAAGATAAGGCCATATTTTCACAAGAAATTAGCAATCATACTTGACAAAAAAATAATCTAGGTAAACACAGAGGATACTCCAAGGCAAAAAAAAAAAAAAAAAAAAGTTAAATGAAATAATGAACAAATAAAGTATGAAGCATACTGGTGTTTGGTAGATTTTTGAGGTTTAGACTCAATTAGCAGAGTTCCTGAAAAGCAGAAAAGGTAAAACCTTAAGTTCATTTTCTACAATTTTGGAAAGCAAAATAATGTCTAAAAATTACACAAGACTAATAAATAACAAAGAAAGAAGAGAATCTATAAATGAGTTACTCATATATCAATCTTACCCCAACTAATAATGAAAAATAAAATTGTATTTTACACTATTACAGCTTGAGCTTTTATTACTAGAAATTCACACCACTTAAGTATGAGGCACAATTTATGAAATGAGCATAATATACTATTGAATCCAATCTTCTTTTTGTAGGCAACAACTGCTTCCATAAACTTTACATGTGAATACCAATAGCATTGATTAGTAAAAAGAATAGATGCTTCACAATGACCTATAGGGCTAGTAATCACTAAAAAGAAAAACATAAGATAAATTCACATTGTGAGATATTTGAAAGCATACACTCAAACATTTTAGAAAGAGGTGAATAATACCAAATGATTAAGCTCCTTTTTCATATATGTGTTCAAAAGAGACTGGTATCCCTCACGTCCACCCCAAAAGACATAATTTTCTCCACCTAGTTAATTACAACACACTTGGCATCAAGAAGGACAAGAGTATTGTTGTAATACCCTAGGTTTTGATTTGTCATAATAGGTATGTGAGGATGAACAAGGATAGACCTTGAGGGCGAAAGTGTATGCAAGAGACTTGCTAGACTATGATAGGATTGGTGACAAAGTGAGAAATACCAAGGAAGAGATATAGAAACAGAGATAGAATGCTAAAGGTGATGCCACGTGTTAGTATACTAGGCTATATTGGGAGATGATAGAAACGAAGAGAGATATGATATGAAGAGGAATATGTACGAATTTATTGATAAGGAGTAAAAAGGTAATGGATGAACATGATATAGGACCATACGAACCAAGAGTCTGATGACAGTGAGCGAATAGATGGGTTTGGTTCAGCGAGATGAGTAAAGCAAACATGTAATAAGCCTAAGACTTAATGACGAAACCGAGGATGAGCAAGATTTAGATCTAAGGTTTTTTTTTTTTTTTTTTTTTTTTTTTTTTTTTTTTATTGTAATGGATAAGTATAATTAGATGGAAAGTCATCTACCCTGACAAATCATTAATGACATTTTCCTTCCCTAGGAAAAATTTCCGTTTCTAATAAAAGTTTACATTTTCAATAAGAATTGTCTTTTCCCTAAACACTGTAGGCCGACTTTATGTCTTTTCATAACAGCTGCCATAATTTCTTTTGCTTTATTTAAAGGCTCTAGACTCTTTAGTTTCATTTAGTACGGTTACACTCTCTCTCTCTAATAGTTTAAATTCTAAGCTTTTCTCTCTGAAACTCAGAAGAAAGAAGATTTTCAAAATCAAAAACTCTTTTTCTCTCTCTAAACCTTATTATAAGATGAAACCCAAAGATCTAAAAGACCGATGATTCTTTTAGTTTCTTTAGAAGAGTTTCAAGTAGGTCTAGAAATCAGATCGGTGGATCTAGTAAGCCTAAGGATAAGTGAAACTAAGCTTGATGATGATCAGAGCCTAAGTAATGATGTCTTGATCTGGAATGATTAGGGAGTTATCAAATTGCCATTGATGACACCTTGGATGATGATGATTTCGGCTCTATTGGAGGAAATGGTACCCAGAGATGATGGAAAAATCAAAAGTGGAATAGGAATTTGAGGAGTGCCAGAGAGCTTGACCGGGGGGATATAACGAAGAGGTGAGATTATAAGAATGTATTCCTTAATATATGTAAGCTAAGAAATGCATGAAAAACATGATGAAAATTCATCCTCGTATGTTCGTTGAAATCCATTCCTTTGCTGATCCTCATATATTAGTATTTTCATTAGTGTTACCATCACCATTTGTGAGGTAATTTATATTGTAAGATCTATCAAAAAGTGAAATCGGTGAAGCTCTTAGGGCCGAAGCTTGTAATATAAAAGCGAGGTCCTTAAGACCGAAGCTATTTTATTATAAACGATAAAGTATTGATTGTAATCAAAATTGTCCTATTGTAATGAAGGCCATTTATCGAAGCTAGTATTATTGTAATAGACGAAGGTCATTCGGACCGAAATCATCCTATTGTAATTGAATCCATTGGGCTAACTTTATGAATGAAATAAATATGAAAAGTTTCTTTTAATGTTTTACTGTTATATGTATATAAGTACAATAAATGTTAAATTGACAAAATGCCCAACTAATGAAGGTATTCATTAGACCAAGTGCACTGGTGACTCGCAGGTATACGAAGATGTTTCTTGGGTATGTAAAACCCATGATTGTTACAAAGAGCATATGAGTTTGCTCTAAATGCCTTTGATTGTTTATTGCTTATACCACGATGGTATATGATGGTGTTACAAATGATAGAGACTTTTAGGTTTGTGGTTCATCCCACCAATTAAATCTCTGATAGTTAAAGGAAAGTGAGGTTCGCGGTGATGTGGAAAAATTATACTCAACTATCAAATGCATGTTTCTGTCAATTAAAATGAAAATAGTATTTTATGAAATGCCTTGTTATTTATATTATGATCTCTTCATGAATTCCTATAAGTACTATGGTATTCTATACTAATAGTATATAATGATTATGTTCATCACGCATTCTTATGATTTTACTGAGTTGATGGCTCACGATATTGTATGAGAATTTTAGGATTTAGCTTAGAAATTTTCAAACAGGTTTAGATATGGTTATGAAGAAGAGGAGTGTTATGAACCTCAAGCCTAGTGAAGAGGCACTAGCAAATTAATGACGAGGAAGGTATTCGAAATTAGAACCATAATATAGATTAGAAATTCTAAGTTTAAATTGTATTACTCATAGTTCATGGTAAATTGTATTAGAAATGGAACAGATTGTAAAGTAAGGTTTTTCTTGTATCGAAGTGGCTTGAATGAACAAAACGAGAAGTATGATTTTAAAACAGAGTTGTTTATAATATATGAAATGAAAGTTTTGCCCACAACGACCTTTGCTTAGTAGAATATGATGTATAAGTGATTCAATCCGAGCACATAAAGATTCTACGAGGTGATCGGTGGCCTTAAGCCAACTCATTCCCTAAGATCGTCGGGCCTCGATCAATGGAAAAGTTAAGAGAAGCTCAGCGAAAAATTGAGATCGCGAGGCACCAAGGATGGGGCATGACAATTGTAAATGTAGGTATCTTTAGATTATGTACATGTTGCGAAAAATCTGCAAGTGTACAGATCATGGGCAAGTAATAGTGTATGAGTAGAGTGTCGATTCCACATGGAAGGTATTGTCAAGTACCAAAATTATAATTACTCTATTATTTAGAATATCAACTTTAAGAATTTATATTTAAGGTAAACTAAAATTAATGCAAGTAAATGAAAATTAATTTAAAATATTATTTAAGGCCTAGGATTTAGAGTTTATCAATTGATTACCTATGATATATCTATATTCTCTAGATTGAGTTATTCTTATTGGAATTAATGATTAGATTTTCCTAAGTTAAATGGTGTTCTTTCTCAAGATGCATCACAAGTATTCATATTAATCTTATGTCTACTCTCGTGATCACAAATAATTAACACAAACTCATTAAGCATTATGAAAATCTATTTAACAATCGCAAAAGAATATTCTTATTTTTAAGTAATACATACCCTAGGTCAATTATGGTAATGAACTAATATTGTGTTTCCACTCTCGTTATTTCACACAATATCTTAATTCATGCAATTAATGGCCAATTAATTTCAAGCATTAAACCCTAAGATAAAATATTAATTCCAACAATCAAACCCACTCAATTAAATATAAATAATCATAGGCAAATTAAAAGATTATATCTAAATTATAGAAAGATAAATTTGCTACTAATAATTAAGAAGGAAGAAACAATTAAATTAACAATCAATCAAGTAAAAAACATAATAACAACTTATTATTGAATTGAAAAATAAAAGTTTAGAAAGAACTCTTTTTAGGATACAGTTTTTGGCGTACACGAGTTTCAAAACTTCTCTTCTTAATCAAAATGAAAATAAAAATAAATGAAACTAAGAAAATACAAATCTCTATATTTATTTATTTGATTGAATGATGCTTTGAAAGAGGGGTGGTAATACTTATTTATATGCAACTTCCACCTTCTTTTTCCATCATCTTGCATCATTACCTGCATTATTATTATTATTATATCATTGCATGCATCATTAATATCAGGACATCATTGTCTGCATCATTAATATCATGATATCATTGCTTGCATTATTAATATCATGATTTCATTGCTTGCATCATTATGACATCATTTTGATCTGCAAAATAAAATAAAATACTAAAAATATGTTATAATTTATTTATAAATATTTAGAATTACTTATTTCTCAAAATAAGTAATAATATTATTAAATTCTCAAGAATTGAACCAAAATTTGAGTTTAAATAGGTAAAATAACTTCAAGAAAATAGAGTTATCAGGTTGGAGAACCCAATTATATGTAAACTCATTCAACATCTTATATTTAATCAATGTGGGATCTATCATCATATCTAATTCTTCATTTAATTCTTTTCATTATTAACACTTCCCTCTCAATTGTCAACTGGGTCTAAGTTGATATTTGACAATCATACGATGATCACTGTCCGGGTCACCTATAAACATAGCCCACAATTCTTTTATTTCTTATTCATTAATACTTTTTTCATTTATGGTTTTTTAATTCGATTCCCTAGAGTCGAACCTGCTTTGATACCATGTAAGAAATGTTGGGAGCTTATATAGTCATGGGAGTGTAAACCTCAAAAGCTAGCTATTAAGGTTGGAAAATCCAATTATATATAAGCTCATTCAACATCTTATATTTAATCAATGTGGGATCTATCCCATATCCAATTCTTCATTTAATTCTTTTCATTTTAAACATAATTTAATCCTAAATCTAAACTAAGTAATTGAGAAAATTAGTATATTATCTATCTACTAATTGTCTACCCTAATTTCAGATAAAAGAGTGTATTTATATGGATTTTTGAAGCTTCAAATACAATATTTTCACGTTTTTGTACAACTGTCTGCTTTGGCGCACAGGCTCGTGTGCCTAAGGTTGCACGAGGTCGTGCACTTTTCTTCTTGGAGCAAATTGAGGGCAAAAGCAAATTAAAACTCAAAAGTACATAGACTCGTGCACCTTCCTCTTGCACGACCTTGTGCTTGTATGTTTTGACTATTTTTGGTTCATTTCTTCAATTAATCTTGCATTTCATACATAAATCACATGGAACCATAGAATAAGTGAATTTGTGGAATTTATGAGGATTTTATTAGAGAATCAAGTTAAACATGCATAAATTGAGGATAAAATCATGCAAATGTATATGCAAATACAGAGCACATCATGTCTGGATCTCACCACCCACCCATTAGCTTAAACTTTTGGTTAGATTCGACATTTCTCACAAAGGCATTAGAAAATAAAGGTGAAAAATTCGTTTCTTTTAAATCAAGAACCAATTGAGTCATGAACAAATCTTATGATTTAAATTGCTAATTTTAAAACATTTAAAGCTGAAGTATATTAAAACAAATCTCCTTCAAATTTTAACTGTTAGCCCTTCAAAAAGATGCCCGTTAAATATCCAAAACATAATTTAAAATTATTATTTAACTGCTTTAAAAATTTAGCAACTAAATATGTTAAATTTACTTTTGAACACAATTTTTCATCACTTCGAATCAATATATTAAATATGAAATAATATAATTCAATTAATAATATCAAATAATTTTGTGTGCGGTGCAATGAATGAAATATTCTTTTATTTTATCATTATTATTATATATGAAAGAGCTACATGTTTTACATTTCATGTTTAAAGAAAGAAAAAACCAAATTAGAATAATCTTTCTCTAAATTGGGTATACATGTCGTTAATTTGTTGATTCTTGTGTAGAATATTAAACAAATACGTTATTGAACACATTTAAAACAATTTTTTTTTTTTTTTTTCTAGTTGAGAATTTGAAATACAGATAAGCATGTGATACTACCTGTATACTGTACAACTCTAATATTTTATAATTCCTTAAAATCATATTTTTTGGCACCTACCATGCATTATAAAACCAAAAATTAAAAAATTGTTTGATATGTTTTTATAATTATTTCCTTTTGTTATTATTATCATTATTATTGTTTCCAATTATGCAGTGAAGCTTAACTGTTGATTTTTAAAATTATCATTTTGGCTTTTGTAAGAGTTTGACTGTGAGGAAAACTACTCTTTCCAGCCTTCAAGGAGGAAAACTAGAACTCAACACCACCAAAGGGTCAGAACTCAGAACACGTGCTCACCAGCTTTGAAATTTTCTTCTAATTTAATTTAATTTCTTTCCTTCTCAAAAACCAATAAATAAATAAATAACTTCCATATGCACTTAGAGAATTGTAGAATAGTCCCCAAAACATTAATTAATGTTTATGTTATATTCAAAATATATAAGAAATTCATTTTATTTGAAACTTAATATAGTTTATTTATAAATTTTACTAATGTTAATCATTAGAGTTTATTTGTTTAATTTTATAGTCTTACTAATATCTAGAGGTCATTTTCAAATTATAATTATTTTGATAAATTTTACTAATTAAGGATAATTAATTTTGTAAAATAAAAAGTTTCAAATGATTCTATTAAACTAAATATACTAAGTTTGAATTTATAAATAAAATTCATAAAATTTTACAGAATTCATTTATACCAAATGGTCTTCTAAAAAATTTCTACATAATTAATCAAGAATAATTAGGCAATTAGGCTATCTCTTTTCCAGTCGTTATTTTCAACACTTCCATATCACATGTTCTTTTTGCTTTGGTGATGAAGTGGAAGTGAACGTTTGACTGTTTGGCATATAATAAGCTATAGCTTCAATATAGTTTCACCCAAAAAAAAAAAAAACTTCAATAGAGTATAAATTCAAAGAATTATACTTTTCATGGTGAATCGTGTTCTTTTTCTCTCTTTACAAATTGCAAGTCCCTTAATTTAAAAATGAATGATTTATTTTTAATCACATTGCAATGGTAAATTTAATTAATTAACATATGAAAATTTACTAATATAATATCATGGCGTTGCAATAAATTAAAAAAAAAAAAAAAACCTTTGTGCTTCCATGTTTGGTGATGAAAAATTGGATTGGCATGAGTGATGAAAAATGTGATGAGAAAGCTTTTTTCAAAAAAAAAAAAAAAAAAAAAAAGCTTTGTGCTACTTTCTCACTTATGGCAAAAAGGAACAAGGAAAAAAAAAATGAAAGGTTATGGTTTTTTTTAGGTAAGAAGAGCAAAGATATGACTAAGCAAATAAGGGAGCTTGAATATTAGCAAATTGTCACATCCCGCTTCGGGCGGTGCAACGGTCCTAGGGCATGGGTAGGCATAAGGCCACCGACCACCCGTAGAACCCATAAATATGACTTTCACATACGACATCATTGCATCTAATACATATATATCCACAAGATCTCAACCTGAACATACATATTCACATAATCTCCATACATACTTAACTTATATAAATTCTCACAAGAATATATCTTGATATTCATATAATCCTATATCATAAGTTATAACATATAACTAGTTGCTCGATATTGCCAATGAGGCCTAAATAATATCTCTCCCTTACACACACATGGAGCATCTAGAGTGTACTTAAATTACAAAATAATGGAGGAGAATTACATTAATCAACTTGGTTCTCTAGGAAGGA
>CATKHJ011103680.1:0-11973 GCA_949750685.1 Vernicia montana
ATATGTATGTATGTATACATATATATGTATGTATATATATACATATGTATGTATATATGTATACATATGTATGTATGTATATATATATATATATATATTTATATATATATATATATATACATATGTATACATATATATATACATATGTATATATATATATATATACATATGTATATATATATATATATATATATAGCTGAATTTAAGATTTGTTTAAAAAGATTTTTTGTTTTGTGTAAAGTAACTTTTTCAAAAATTAAATTCATATAAAATTAACTTAATAATTTTTTCAACACATTGTATTAATGTAGATACATTTTAAAAACTTATACAAAACAATATATATAATATTTTTTTTTTTTATTTTCAGGTTGTCTAGATATAATAAAATTAACCTATATATTTTCTATATATTATATTCAAAATTATGAAAAGATATTTAAATTTAATAATAATAATTGTTTATGTGTGTTAAAATACTTTGAGAGAACATAGTTATACAAAAAAATATGACCAATGCGCGACGACGACTAGTTAAATACGATAATAATGAGGGATAAAACTTTTCAATGTAGATAAAACTTTTCAATGTAGTGCGCACACATTATAGATAAATATACACATTCTTCTCTTTATACATAAATATAGAAAAGTCTTCTCTTTGTCTGCTTAGATCTCTTGACATGCCGTTGACGATCCTTTCTGTCACCGAGAGCAACTCTTTCCCCCTCTCTTTTTCCTCTTTATTTTATATAGTTGTATATATTAATTGTCTATAACTCCACCTAAGTATGTATTTCTCGTGTTTAGTTGGTTCCAAATTTGATAAAGGATGAGGGTTGCATTAAGTGATAGCCAACATAAAACTTTGTCACATGTTATGATTATGAATTCAATTAATATAAATATTATGGCGTCCTCTACTTATAATGCGCTACATCAGAGCTCATGTGTAGTGAGAAATAGGTAAAAGTGTATCAGGGACAAATTCAAAAAAAATTATCAGTGGGAGCAATTAATTTTTGAATTTATGTGCAACCATACATACACGTGTATAGAAATAATATCACATTTATATGTACAAATATAATATGAGTAGGAGCTTTTTTTAATTTTTATTTGACTTTATTTCTAATTTAAAAGGTGGTCTAAAATTACAAGAATAACTTTAAAATTATATAGAAAGTAAAATACTTGTAAGTTGTAATTTAGTAGGAACATATGAATATAATTTACTGAGGGCACATTTATAAATATGCATATTTTAAGAAAGAAATTTTAAAAGTCAGCTGCCCCCACTCGTCTTTCAATAGATCCGCCCTTGGGGTGTAGGGCGCTCTCTGAAAACAATGTGTCATGTCGGTGCCCAAATATGGTATTAGATGAGCAAGTGTTCTCACATTAAGGATGAGTGTGGATAAAGAAGTTAATCTAGGAAAAAAAAAAATAAAAGTTGAGAGAAGAATCAAAGTTGAGACTTAGAATATTGAGTCTCTTACAGCAAAGTTGATGGAACTTGTAGAGGAAAAAAGTTAATCTAGCTTGCATTCAAGAGACTAAATGGATTATGTCTAGGACTTTTGATTTTGTGCATCTAATCCTTGAGATTTGGATTTTTCAAATTGATTTTGTTCTTTTCATCCCTACAATCCAATAATTCCTTATCGATTAGAGGGCTTGATTGTCTCATGATTTTTCAAAAATTGGATTTCCATATATAAGACAAAAAGGGCAAGGAAGACTTTGTTTTGTGGCAATGGTGTCCAGAGGTTCTTCCGATGGTTTCGGCTTAGAGGAGATCTCCTCCCTCCTTTTTTCTTTCTTGCAGGACTTTTGTATGTGTTTTTTTGTTAAATAATAGTTCATAATCAATTTACACTTATAGGTCCAAGTTAAGGGGAGGATTGTGGAGGTGCGGAGGAGCGAAACCCTAGTTTATTTATTGTATTAACAATCAGCTCTCTCAATAAGAAAGAATACCGAACCTCCTATGGACATAGGCAGATTGCCGAACCACGTAAATCTTGTCTTCTTGTGTGATTGATTCTTCTCTTTAATTTCGTTTATATTTTTTGTTCATAGATTAATTCACCTAATCTCATATTACATATAACATTTTTGGTATTATTGCTTCAAATTAAAGTTGCATCAAGTGCCAAAGTCAAGATATTCTTCCTCTTTCTCATCCACCTATTGTGGCTTTTTAATCATGTTTAATGATGTTTTTTCTCTACCTGCCTTGGTTGTATTATATTGAAGTATCTCTCTTTTATATTAGGCTCTTGCCCAAGTTGTATCGGACTTGTGTTTTCTTGTATTTTTTATCCTTCATATCATCAATTTTATTTTATTTGTTAAAAAAAAATAAGAGTAAGTTACTATTTAGTTCCTGTGTTTTAGGTTAATTAACACTCGAGTCCTTTTATTTTCAAAAACCAATTATGTCATCCTTGTATTTTGATTCCGTATACACTTTGGTCCTTCCATCTAATTTTTTTTTCACTTTTTTGTTAAAAAATTAAAAAACAAAATAAAATAAAATTTTATTCACTAACTACCCTAATCCCCAACCTCATCTTCCTTTCCCCTTTCTCTCTCATCCCTTCCATCACCAGTGCCACTACTACCATCTGTGGCCTTTGGCCAAATTTAGAACAATGTTAGTTTTGTTAGGCACAATAACGTAGATAACAATATTGAGTACAGTGTTGCTACTGCCTTCTATTCTGATGGTATTAGTTTGCGATTGGGTACTAATCTTTGATCTAATCCACGATTTTCATGAAAATTAAATACATTTAACTCAAATTAATTAGAATATAATAAAAACCCAAGTTTTGTTTAAAGAAAAGGAATTAGAATTGAGAGGATTTACCTTAGTAGAGGTACAAAGGGGAGAGATTGAGCACACTCGTGTTGAGGGAAGAGGAGAAGTGGGACAAAGATTAGAGAGTCCCAAGCTTAACATGCAAAACGCACCGACTAGTGGCAAACAGCATCGTATTGTAGAAGAAGAGAAGACAAATGCGACTCTTGTTGAGCAAAAAGACTGAAACCATTTTTTGTTTATATAGTTGAATTAATTATGAAATGATTTCATTTGCTTCCATTATAGTTTTGCTTTGATACTCTTACCATCGGCATACAAGATTCTAATTTCCAGAAGGTTTCATTCATGGATTTTGGGCCTATCTCTTGTACTGCAAAATTCTAAATTCTAATTGCTTTCTAGCAACCAGACAAATACAACTACACAAGCATGAGAGAAAGTGGGGGTTTTAATTCTTAATTGCTTATCAATAACAGATTTGAAACCAAAACAGTAAAAATTGGAGGGAGTTCATATATTCAAAGTGTTGGAACAATAATCCCATGTTCCAACAGAAATTATCAGTGATTCAAAGTGTTGGAACAATAATCCCATGTTCCAACAGAAATTATCAGTGAGGAAAATAAGAAATAAAAAGAGAGCATTTAAATTATATTGATTGAGAAGCCAATTATTTATTTTATTTATTTATTTTTTCTACTGGCAAAATCATCATCAGTTTCATAGTAAAATCATTAATCTGAGATTTTTTTTTTTAATTTATGAATTTTTTGTTAATAGTATTAGTAAAAATGGTGAATTAAAACTAAAATGAAAGACATTTTAATCATTTCACATGCACTTAACGGAAAAAACAAAAATAATTAGATGAAAGGATTAAACAGTTAACAAATTCAAAATATAAAGATGATTTAATTGGATTTTTAAAATAAAGAAACTCAGTGTGAATTCGCTCAAAATACAAAAACTAAATAATAAATTACCCAAAACATAATAAAAATAGTTAATTTAGTTTAGCCATCTCTTCAACCTTCTGTGTTAATCCCTCCTGAACCAATTGGCATAGATAATGGCTAAATCCAACCATGGCGGCCAATGTACTAATGTTTACATGAATTCTAGGCTATGATAGGACATGGGAGAAACAAAAAATTTAACGAACATTGACAAAATGGTGCCAATAAATGGTTGGGAAGCACCAGTAAAGTAAAATAATGACAACACATCAGAAAATTTCTGAAAGTGTAAATTTGATCAAAACATCAAACCACCATTCAGCATCACTAAGCATCATATAAAGGATCCCTATAATTAGACAAACAAGAACTTCAAAAAAGCATAGGAAGTAAATAAGAATAACACAAAATGCCTTTATATCTCCCTAAGCAGCAGCTTTACCCTCCTCTGCAGCAGCTTCAAATGTCTCCCCAGGAACAAGCTCTGGGACCTCATCATCATCGTCCTCTTGGGCTGCAGTTGCAGCAGCACCTGCACTGGGTGCCTGCTTCTGTATCTGCTCAGCTAACTTCTTCAGGTTGTCCAAATTATCAGGACCTATAGATCAAGAGTTAAAAATAAAAGAGTTGGACAACATTCAAGTGTTGATAAAAATTTAGACAATCATTATGCCGCAAAAAGTGGAATGTGCATACCCAAATGGCCGAGAACTTGAGGTAGAATATCCTGCAATTCTGAAGAAAATTGAAACAAAAATTCAACATTGGATCTCAAGCAATATACACTCAAAAAAAAAAAAAAAAAAAAAATTATCATGGCAAATCTAAGTAACAAAAGAAATAGTTATTTATTGTTAAAAGCTGAAACAACTATTAGAGCAATACTCTTAGTCTGTGGAGCACCACTAACAACCCATGTATTGGCAGCAATGGATGCTTGAACTGAAATAAAAAATAAAAAAAAAAAACAAAAAACAAAAAGATTATTAGTTTCCTACCCAAGATAATGGTGAAATATGTGAATAAATCTATCAATGGACAGAAGTAGGCTCCACCTTTGGGATTTATAAACTGAATAACTATGTCATCCTTGAATATATTGACTTCCTCAATAGCAGGAATAGCATTCACTCCTATTCTCTTCAGGGTGCTCTGAAGCCTTTTATCATCTGTAGTTGTAGTCTTGTGCACAGCCTTCTTCTTTCTGTGGTTAGGAGCAAAAATTTAAGAGAAAATTTAAGTACAACCAGAGATTCAATGTAGACCAAAATAACAAACAATAGAAAAGTAGAAAACTGCCAGAAATTGTTTTATGAAATCCAATAACAATGCAGTAACAGTTATCATACATTGCAATACATGTACAAATGACACAAACATTATGGTATTCAGCTACATTTTTGCAGCACAAAAATTTTATATTGATACAATAAGAATAGCTTGAAGTTGGAATACACTACACTACCCCACCTTCTCATGCTGCCCTTCCCACCAGTGCGAACTGCACCAGCCATCTTCATAAGCCTCTCCCTATTCATCTGCATAATATAGAGAATTACAATTACAATTACAACTAAAAACCCAAAAGCAATATAGACAATTACAGGATAAAAATCACATAAAAACAGACAAAACCAGACCCCATTAAAACAATGAATCTCTAGATGATTATAGCTACTAAAGTAACCCAAAAAATTTCTAACCCAGAAAAGGGTCAAAAGCCTATCATCTTCCATTCACAACAGTTCATTTTCTGAGAATGTGTTCTATTAGCCATAGAAACAAAAACCCATTTCAAAAAAATTGTTGTTTTTTTCAACAAAATTCAAATCAATTTTTTACTTTCTCCAACAACCCACAAAACCATTTCAAAAACTTTTTTTTTTCCAAAAATTCCAAATAAATTTCTTAATTCCTCCAATAAACCCTAAATTTCATTAAAAAAAAAAGTGAACTAATTTCATGATTTGGAAAATTAAAGAGCTTTGAGGGACAAAATTGAAAGAAAAACCTGTACATAAATGAAGAAGAAAAAGAAAAAGAGGGGTCACCTTTTAATTTTGAAGAAATTTTTGGGAAGCTCTGGACAGGACCTGATGAGTGGCTCGGCGATCTTGTTTTAGTAAGGAATATAGATAAGGAAAACAGATTTGAATAATGAAAGTTAAAACTCTAGGGTTTCTTTGTTTTTTATCTAACGGTCAAGAATAAATGAGAGTTTTGATCCAATGGTTAGTAAATTATGAAAGGTTGATGGCTCAGATTAGACTTGAAAGATATCTGACGGATAAAAATAAATAGACATTTTTAATGGTTGGGATTGAAACTTCAACTAGGGTTTTCCTTATTTTGTAGTGGCTTTAAATTCAGATTAGCACAACACACCAAATTCAAAGATCCAATGGTTTCAGATTAAATAGCATTTTATTTATTATTTTCTTTTTTCTCTCTGCCTTTTTTTTTTTTTTTTGACACTCCAAAAAATTTACGATTTTTCATTGCTTTTTTTTATCTTTATAATTTTGATTATAATTCCTTCTTTTCTTTTTAAAAAAACCCCTCAAAATTGCTTTTGGAACTCCATAATATTTTTATTTATTTATTGATTTCATAAAATATTTCAAACTTTCAAAATTATAACATTTTATATTATTTCTCATGTTTATGTTTTACTAATATCATGAGACAAGCACATCGAAACATAGCCTAATAATAAGTGCATATTTCCCTAAATAATAGACTTAAAATTGATTCCTCCTAATACAAAAAAAAAAGAAAAAAAAAATCTCATGAGACGAAAGAAACTTTTATTTTTAAATACAAATATTTTGTTATTCTTATTTTACACTAGTCACAGCCTGCACTTTATACTGTTTTCTATCATAATTTTTTATTTAACTACTTGTATTCTCTTAAAATATTTATTATATACAAATTATTATTATTATTATTATCATCGTTATTTTATTAAATTTAAATATTACCTTATGATGATTTTTAATATTAATATAAATAAAATATACATGCCAAATTTAATATATATGGGTCAATTAAAAAATGATAAAAATATATTTATTATAAATAAATTATTATATGTAGATATTATTTAAATATTTTTGAATATATATTTTGGACATATTATAATATAAGGGTATTTCAATAATGTTGTATACATCAAAACTCTAGTTATTTCTCTATAAAAGAGAAGTTAGGGTTAATCTAATAATAAGAGTTTGGAGTCCATTTTTTCTCTATATATTTTCTTCTATCTCTCTTTACTTTATTACTTTATATTTCTTCTTATTATCTTTGATCTGCTTTGCTAATAAGTCGATTTACAACACGTTATCAGTACGAATTCGTTCTATTATTTTTTTTAAGCTACCATTTAAAAGATTATTAACGGGTATTTTATTATTAATTTGTTTTTCTGTATTTTGATACCCATTTTTTTTTTTTTTAATTACAGAAACATATATATATATATGTTTTCGTTAAAGGCTTATAAACATATATACCAGTATTCGTAATCCTATGTGAGCTGCCAGGGGATTCGACGACCTACTTGGTATTGGCTTTGATTCTAACACCAATGATTTCAAAGTATTAAGAATGATGACTGAAATTGAAACTGGAGATTTGGTTAAGGTTGATCTTTACTCTCTTAAATCAGATTTCTTGAAGGGCATTACCCATATTACACCGAAACTTTGTTATCTTAGTATATTAATAAGTATATTAGTTATACATGCATAAGTATATTTTGTGGCCGATTAATAATATATTAGTTATATATGCATAAGTATATTAGTTTATAAGTTTCCACATAATCGTTAATAATAATTCATCGTATGTTAGTTAACGTGTCAATTCGTTGTATGTTAGTTATATATGCATAGTTATATCATATTTGTGGTTGTGTCTATAATCGTTAATAATAATTATCATCATAAGTATATGGCTTTAATATATTAGTTTTTGTCTCATTTATGGAGATATTATTATTTGATGTTATTTAATTTTAATTAGTTAAATATAATTCATGAATAACTTGTATTATAAATTCCTATAAAATTAAATAAATTAATACAGTTTTTAAAAAACTAGTATTATATACAGTTCTTGAAAAACTAATTAAATAAATAAATAAAATATAAATTCCTGAAGAATTGATACCCTAAATTCTTGAAAAACTAAGTATCCTGAATTATTAAAAATCTAGTATCCCAATTCATTAAAGAATTAATATTTATGTTTCTGAATAACTAAATATATTGTCTATAAATTTTAAAAAGACTGATTTATTATGATACTAATTGACATATTACTTATTTTTTTATAAACAATGTCGAATTTGACAAAACTCAAATTTGTGACCCTCAACATCACAAGAAATAATTATTTGTCATGGATACTAGATACTGAAATTGTGTAATGATTCTGCTTCATTCCCTGAAGTGAATGTAATAACATATAATAATATTGGGTATGTACAAGATTTTAAATCAGTTTCAGAATATAATTCAGGCATATTTAGAATCACTTTACAACTGAAATTGTATGGTGATAAATATGTTATAGAAGACATATACTATTTTTAACCTCTAACATGCTCCTGCAGCAGCAATATAGAGAGTGAAAATTCACAAATATTTTGAACTTATTACTTGTCTTTTAGTGGCTGAAAATAACAAATCGCTAATGAGAAATCATCAAGGTAGACCCACTAGTACAACAGCGATCCCTGAAGTGAATGTTGTAGATAACCACATGAATAATGGATGTGGGTGAAACATCTTGTTGAATTTTACCAAAAGTAAAAATTCAAGGGAAGTTACTTTTGGTAGATAATGAGAACTCTGGAAGAGAAACAATCAACATAAAGGACACAACTTAACTCAATATCAATAATTTTTATGTAGACTCCCTGAAAGAGTAATTGGATAGGATTTTGCATTTATTGTTATTATTATTATTATTTGGATTATGTTTTGTGCATATAATCTATGAATTATTTTGTGCATTATAAATTTATGAATTATTTCGTTATTATTTTATCTTCAATATATATGAAAAAATATGTTGCGTTGAACATGCAGTTCAAGCATTAAATATGTAGTTCAATAATAAAACCTTAAAAGTTTGATATGACATGTCATTATGCATATCATATATACTCTCCCTTTACAACTTGTACATGGATATGAGCCTAATATTTCTCATATGCGAGTTTTTTTTTTTTATGTGCCATGTATGTACTAATAATACCACCTCAATGTTCGAAAATGAGTCTACAGAGAAAATTTGAAATTTATTTTAATGAGGCACATCTCCTGACATTAGGGGAGAGAAAAACACATGTTAGTGCTAAAAATGTCGAGAAATTTCTTGGAATGAAGACTATTTAAACAGTTTTAATCCATGTACAAGTCAAAGTGAACTAGAAGTTAAGAAAATAATACAATTGCAACAAATTGCAACTCAACTGTTATATGCATTTACAAATGTCAAAATAGTGATAAAGTCTCATATTCTAGCTGCTAATACCCTAGTAAGGGTTGTGCTTCTTATTGAAAATAGAAAATCAATAGAGCTTGACACACGCCAAAAGCGTGAACAGTAAATTGAAACTAAAGATAAAAATCCATGGAAAAGAAAAGCAGTGTCACTAAGAAAATCTCCTAAAAAAAACCTCTTGAAAAGGAAGATTTCAGTCAAAAGAGCTATAACCAATGATGAGACACAGACTGAGACAACGGAACAATTATATCCTCCAGATATGGCTCATGGAGTTGATGATAAGATGAATGAAAATTACGAGATCTCGATTAATTTTGTGATACAAGAGAAAGATTTGATAAAAATTCATTTATCGTCGACAATGAATTTGCCTTAACAGTAGCTCTTGCTATCTCAAGAGACAATTTGGATCTAGAATCTATGAATATAAATGAATGTTAGCATAGACATGACTGGTCGACATGAAAAGAAGCAATTCAGGCCGAGCTAGACTCGCTATTTAAACGCATGATATTCGAACTTGTTATGCTGACTTCCTAAAAAGTGAAACCAATTGGGTATAAATGGGTGTTAGTCCGAAAGCGTAATGAGAATAATGAAGTGGTAAGATATAAAGCGAGGCTAGTTGACAAGGTTTTTCGCATAGACCTAGTATTGACCATAAGAAAACTTATTATTCTGTTATGGATATGATCACGTTCCAATATTTGATTAGTATGGCAGTTAAACAAAGACTTGATTTGCGCTTTATAAAAATGATATTTATATGAGAGTCCCAGAAGGACTAAAGGTACTAGAAAGGAATGCACATCAAACACGTGACACGTATTCCATTAAATTCCATAAATCCCTGTATGGATTAAAACAATATAGACGAATGTGATATAATCATTTAATTAAATCCTTATTGAAAGAAAGATATGTAAAATAATATACTATGATCATATGTATTCATAAAAGATCACATAGTGATTCTATTATTATTGCAGTATATGTTGATGATCTAAATGGGACTTCCAATAAACTCTTGAAAAGTGAGTTCGAGATGAATTTAAGAGAAATAAAATTTTGTATCGGCCTGCAGATCGATTATTTATCCTCAAATGAGTTCTAATACACCAGTCTACTTATGTGGAAAAGGTATTTAAGCAATTTTGTGTAGATAAATCATTTTCCTTAAGCACACTAATGGTATTCGCTCACTAAAAGTGAAGAAATACCCCTTTTAAACCTAAAAAATATAACAAAGGCTATTAATTGGTCTTGAAGTACCATATTTAAGTGCTATAGTTGTACTCATGTATCTTGCTAAATGCATCAGACCTGATATTGCATTTGCAAGAAAAAAAAAATCCTAGCTAGGTATAACTTTGTACCTACCAAGAGACATGGGAGTGGTGTAAAAGATTTATTGTGTTATCTTTGAGACATTATTGATTTGGTTATATTTTCATATTTGATATTGGTTTACATGCAGATGTTGGTTATTTGTCTGATCCATATAAGGATAGATCTCAAACTAAGTGTGTGTTTACTTATGATGATACTGTAATTTTATAAAGATTTTTATGGTCCTGAAATACCTCAATAAAAATACTCCCATTATATTGTTTGAGAATAATGCAATCTGCATTGCATAAATTAAAGGTGGATATATCAAGAGTGACAAAACTAAACATATATATTTCACCGATATTCTTTATATGTATGAGCTCCAAAAGAGATATTCACCAAATTCGCTCGAGTGATAATCTAGTATACTTATGTACTAAGCTTTTACCTAATGTGATATTTGAACGACATTGTTTCATCAATTGGTATGTGCCGTGTTAAAATATTGTCCTCATCAGGGAGCGCGAATCAGTATAAGATTATACATTTTTTCCTTAGTCAAGTTTTTGTCCCACAGGATTTTCTTGACCAAAGGTTTTAATGAGGCAATCTGTGCATTGATAGAATAGTGTATGAATTGTACTCTTTTTCTTAGTTATGTATTTTCCCACTAGGTTTTCTAGCAAGGTTTTTAACGAGGTATATTCATGGCGCAAGTAATATCCAAGAAAAAATGTCATAAATAAATTATTATTTGTGGATATTACTTAAACATTTTTGAATATATATGATAACTCTATTTTCTTAAAGTTATTTTACCTGTTTAAACTCAAATTTTGATTCAGTTCTTGAGAATTTAATAATATTATTACTTATTTTGAGAAATAAATAATTCTAACAATTTATAAATAAATTATAAAATATTTGTAGTATTTTATTTTATTTTATTTTGCATATCAAAATGACATTAATGATGTAAGCGATGATGTCATGATATTAATGATGCAGGCAATGATGTCAAAATTTAATGATGCAGACAATGATATCATGATATTAATGATGCAAGCAATAATGTCATAATAATAATGATGTAAGCAATAATGCAAGATGGTAGAAAAAAAAGATGAAAATTTCTTAGAAATAGGCATTACCACCCCTCCTTCAAATCATCAATTCAATCATTCATCATTCAATCAATTAGATAGATTTATATTTTCTTAGTTTCATTTCTTTGTATTTTCATTTTGATGAAAAAGAGAAGTTTTGGAGCTCATGTACACCAAAGATTATATCCCAAAAAGAGTTCTTCCTAAACTTTTATTTTTCAATTCAATA
>CATKHJ011103829.1:0-16880 GCA_949750685.1 Vernicia montana
TCTGGGGTAGTGCTATATGTGCAGTCAGCGCTCCGCCGAACTGCAGTTGAATTATAGTGTTAATTGGGTTCTACGGATTTTTGGTGGCCTTAGGCCTACCCATGCCCTAGGACCGTCATATCCCAAAAGTGGGATGTGACACCTATCATCCTCAAAATGATTAAAAAGGACCTGAACTAGTCAAAGCCCATCACATGCTTCTTTAGCAAATCAATATCATCCCTCCATATCCGAGCCTCCTTGGCATACCATTTGATTCCTAAAGTCTAAGTCCCTCAAGGCAGGCAAACCATCCCTAGTTTAATCCCTATCCCAAGGGCAAACCCTAACTCATAGGCCATATGAAGCAAGCCCACAAATCCCTTGGGCCAATGATTATTGAACTAACTTTAGATAGCCCAATTGGCTAGAGTTATGTTCAAAAGGCAAACCAGCTGGTAAAATCACCTCCAAAAGCCATATCCAGAGGAAGACTTTTAACAAATGGGTCACACAAAAGCCAATCCATAATCTTCACCTTTGAAAGGGCCAAACCTAACTGAGCCTTCCCCTCCTAATCTTTTCCAAAGGCCAAATCTGACCGAGCCTTCCTACCTAAATCCTCTTTCAAAACTAAACCTAACTTAGTCTTCTAATTAATGATCTTCTCCAAAGCTGAACCTGACTTAGTCTTTCAATCAATGACCACTTCTAAGGTAAAACCTGACCTAGCTTTCCAAGATAACCTTTCCAGGCCATACCTGACTGAGCCTTCCAAGATAGCCTTCTAGGATAATCTTCCAGGCCACACCTGACTGAACTTTTTAAGCATGACCTCCTTCGAAGGCCAAAACCTGACTTATCCATGACTTCTTCCTAAGGCCGAATAATTGAGCCACTTTTTCTCATTCTTCCAAAACAGGGTCATCCATCTGATCCAAAAGATCTCCCAAAGAAACTGGGGGCATCCCTTCTTATCCCCATCAGAAAAATCACTTTTTCAACCTCTACCAGAGAGGACCTTCACTTTCTTCTTATCCTACTAGAGAGGACCATAACCTTTTCCTACCAAAGAGGACCTTCACTTTTTCTGGGTTCTACCAAAAAAAGGACCATCACCGCATCCTACCATAAAGGACCAAAGTCAAATTATCCTACCAGAGAGGATCAATCCACTCAATCAATTCAAGTCAAAGGGTTATCCACCCAAACCAATCAATCTCAAAAATCAGACCCATCTTAAGATAGCCTTAGGATCCTTTTTTCCCTAACAGCTCGGGAATATCATATCATTTCCATTTCGACCTAAATCTTCCAAAGATACTGGGAGAGTTTCTTTTATCAACCAATCCACCCATAAATGTCTATCAACGAACACTTAGACATCCTTATGGTTCTTTTCCATTTCCTTATCATTCTTTACCTAAAAATGTCTAAACAAGTGACATCCCTCTGTTTCCTTTACCTGCCTCCTTATATGAGTCAATCATATCTATCTTTCACCCAAATATATCTAGTTTTTGACCTAGATTTCCCTCTGGTTCATTTTTTTTTTCAATTATCAAGTCAACTCCCACCCAAAAATGTTTAGAAACACTCACCTAAACATCCATGTGTTTTCTTTTACCATCTTCCCCGGATTCAATCATCCTTGTCACCCAAACATGTCTAAATTCTGATTTAGACATCCATATGGTTCCTTTTACCATCTCTCTTCAATCATTTTTCCACCCAAACATGTCTAAGCACTGATTTAGACATCACTTTGGTTCCTTTTTCCATTCCTCCTGTAACAACTAGGTGAAGTCTAGAATTTAGAGACCAAATTAAGTTATTAAATTATTTAATTGTGATATATTTTCACACGTTCATTATGTGATATTGGGATTTAATCATGAACTAATAAAGAAGTTATATAGATGAAATTTATATTGATATATTAAAGAATGCTATTGAATGGGAATTTTAATAAAAGTAGGAAGTTGGCACAAAAGGGAAAAGAGAGAATTTCAATTGAATGATCACCCATTAGATGAAGTAAATTTAGCAAGTATTGGAATTAGAAATTTGGACTAAAACCCATTAAGGGTCAGCCATAGTAAATGGTG
Organism: Vernicia montana; assembly: GCA_949750685.1. NCBI lineage: Eukaryota > Viridiplantae > Streptophyta > Magnoliopsida > Malpighiales > Euphorbiaceae > Vernicia > Vernicia montana. Next base: position 2,088 of record CATKHJ011103829.1, read on the forward strand.
GGATAGGAAAATTGTTGTAGTTGAAATAAAAGATAAAGTTGGAAGATAAAATTAGAGATGAGACCCACATTTCCTTAAAAGCCAATTTTGACACAAGTTAAATAAATATTAAAATACATAATAGGAATTTCTATCATAAAATCATGAATAAATATTTAACTAAATAGATATATTGGTAATTTAAAAATAAGATTAATTATGATAGCCATTGGATCAAAGAAATGAAATCCTAATCATCCATTCATGATGACTTAGCCATCAAACTAGAATTTTCCAAGTGTTATCTCATTCATATCATCTAAACACCATTTTGAAGATACCATTTCCTCTCTTCTAGTAACACCATTTGGCCACCCCAAGATCACCAACAAGGATTCAAGTGTTTTTTTTAGGTAATCTCTAAATTTAAGCTTGAATTTTATTTCTGATGTACTTAGGAGTGTGTGAATTGATTGAGTGACAAAAATTTCTCTTTTTTCTTACTCTTGGGTTCGGCCAATAGTAGATTATAGGGAAGGAGGTTTTGTTTGTTTAATTAAGATACTAATGATGATAATAAAGTGTGGAATGATAGTTAATTTGGTGAAAATCGAAAGAAATAAACAAGAATGAAAATTTGGGGAAAAAATCCCTATTAGTTCAATCATGAGAAAGTTTGGAAATTGATGTTATTTTTGTAATTTTAATAATGTAATAGACTTCCTAAGTTGGTAATTAGATAATTCTTGGGTCAATTTAGAGATTGAACAAATGATAGAAAAATTCCCAAATGATAAGATTTAAGTAAATTAGGGGTTTTGTGTTTAGGTAAAATTAAATGCAATTGATAGCGTTAAATTGATCTAATACATTCTAATTGAGTTAATTGAATTCAATTTGGAAAATTGAAGCAAAAATTAGAGGAAGTGGACAAGTAGGGTTCAGCCAAGAAGAAAAATTGGGCTTGGAATTGATATTCATGCAATTAATTGATGATTTAGGTTGAATTGTATGCTAATTGGATGGATGAGATCTTAATTGAAATTTAAATGATGAAAATGTAATTGTTCTGTAGTTAAAGGATTGGCTAATTTTAGGAATTTAGAACTAAAAGGGTTAAATTTCAATTGAGTATGGGAATAACTTCAATTGAATGTCAATTGAATAATTTAAAAAAAATTAGTAACTTATAGAATTTCTCCCAAATTGTATCTAACGGGATACATTAAGGATATAATAGGAAAATACTATATATAAATTATGCTAAAAAGAATAGATTTTATTTGAAAATAATTGTTCCAAAATAATGGAAATTGATATGTCTAATGTAGAGTCAAGGAATAAGGAAAAAAGAAAATCGAGTTCTCCGGAAGGTAGTGAGCATCCTTTCTGTTTGTACTAGTACCGGGAGCTAAGCAATCCGAAGTGAGTATTTAATAATATAATATTGTATGTAGTAATATTGTTTGAGACCATAATTATTTGAATTTCCTTATATAGTATTCAATTTTTCTTATTAATTGATAAAGGGTCATTTACCCGAAAATAAACCTAAAGTACTGATCATTGAATTGTTACTGTTAATTTCCAATTGCCTATGTACTGAAATTGGTCATATACTGTAAATCTTACTTTTACTGTAAAGCAGAAATACCCATCTGATGTGGGTTTATATTAGACCTTGTGCACATGGTATGCCTGCAGATAGGGCGAGCGTATCCGAACCCTAGCTGGGAAGGTTAATCCTAGCCATAAGACCTTATCAGTCTTATGTAACTGTTTACTCTTATTATTGGAGAGCACAGCTTAGGCTAATACTATAAATTCACTGGGGGACATGCCATCTCCAAATTACTGATTTCTGCTAAAGATTATACCACTGCAAACCGAACATAAATTGTTATTTTAAATGGTCTCATTTATTATGAGTAAATTCTTTCTTTCATTATACTGAACCTATTTATTTCTCTTACTGCCTTTAGATTACATTATTATTTATTCACTAAGCATGTCTCAAATTTTAGTGGTTTATTATATTTTTCAAGGGCTCTAGAGAAGTCTGCAAGGTAATTTCCAAGTTTCGGTAATTCACTTGGAGAGTATCTTGTACAATGTGCTATATATATTAATTTTGTCATTTCATCAGGTTAATAGAGCTCCATGGTACTAATGAGACTAATGTATATCTACTATAATATTAATAGTGTGGGATTGATTAAGTATGATATATGTTATAATGTGGATTGTAAATGTTTAATATTTTAAAATTATATGGAGATATGTGTATTGAGGTATATAGATATTTGATGGGATTTTTGGTTTGGATTCTGGGTATTGAATATTGATTTATTGATAATTGATATTGTTTATTGGATTCTACGGGTTTTGGTGACTGTAAGTCTCCCTAAGCCCTAGGATCGTCACACCTTAGAATGTGGGGTGTGACAGAGTGGTATCAGAGCATAAAAATCAGTTTAATATAGACTATGACTGTGTCTTACGGTTAGAGTACCATGGAGCATAGGACTTCATTTTGTCTTTGAGTTATCATTAAGGTAGACCAACGTACCGAAGTTTATCAAACTCTGTGTGGTTTACTATTATGAGTCCATAATTTTGCTATATTATATAGGTATATAAATGTGATATGTGGTCGGATAATACTGAAAAACTGTGAAATAATGTTATTATTGAGTGAAATATATTGTTATATGTAGATTCCACCAAAAAAAAAGCAACCACTGGATAGGGAAATGCCTGATGTTATTTCTAGTTCTGGGGAACGTGATTGTCAGATGGATCTAGTAGAAGAGGAGCCCCAGTGGGCAAAAGATTAGAAGCTTAGAATAACACATTTGGAGGAGGATCAAGTAGTGAATAGGGAAGAGAATGCAGGTCTGAAAAGGCAAATTTTAGCTTTCTAGAGGAGATGTCATGAAGTTCAGAGAGATATGTTATGGTTAAGAAGACAGTATGAAAGGTAGTGTACGGCTATGACGAGAGAGTCTGGATGGGCGTTTGGACCAGTACCATATTTGTGTATGGCCTGTGGGAGAGAGGGTCATACTACAGAAGATTGTCCTACCAGATGTAAGTTCACTCCTGCTAGTTTGAGATCTACTGTATGTGTCATTTGATGAGTTCACTGATAAAGGTAAACGATTTATTTCTTCCAACATATACTGATATCACTTTTCCGACCCTGACCGGACTATCTATACAAATAGTGTTTTCCTGAAATTGACCTGAATTTTCCTCAAAACTGACTATCAATCTGTCTGATAATTAATTTCGGATCCACTGCCATTGACCGGTAATTTTGTAGACTTCAGAAATCTCCAGCAAAAAACCTGGAACCCCTGAAAACTGACCTAAAAAATCCTAAAAATTGAACCGGAGGGCGAAAAGGCCCGGAGCCCGAGGCAACTCATGGACCCATGCGCAATCCGTATTGTTGGACCCACGCGAGTCTCTTTCACTCACATATGGTTAGGTATATCGATGCTTTAGTGGGACAGGGACTGATAAGTGTATGATTGATGATATTTTACTCTTGTTTCTTAATGTGTTTTATTGTTAAATTGAGTTTAATCTGTTTGTTCAAGTGCTTTTCAGAATAATTTTTAGGAATTTTTCATGTTTTGAAATGCCATGGTCATTTGAGCCGAAATCACATATGAAAATCGAGGAACATATCATTTTTTCAGGAAATTTTCTTAATAGTACGCCCATAATGGTACGGTCGTACCATTACAAGTTGTGGGCGTATCATTACCATTCTGGACAGTTTTGAAGAGGCCAATTTCCATGTACACAAACTGTTGGTATGCCCAAATGGTACGAGCGTACCAAGCTTAAATCTATGAGTATAAAGCTAAACTGAAATAGATTAAAGAGGATTTGATTTTTATCTCTTGGAGGTAATATCTCTGAGGAAAAATGAGGGTTTTGTAGCTGGGATTGAAGGTGGAGATCCAAATACTTCAAGTTTCGAATCAAGAATCGAAGATTAAAGTGGAGGTTATAAAATCATTCGGCATGGATTGTTTGATTTCTCTTTCATTCTTCCTTTATTCTTGTTTCTAATCTGTTATCATGGACTAATTTCCTTATACCTTGATATTTGATGAATACTAGATCTTATTGTATGGATTGAATAGTGTTTATCAATTAAATCATTCATTGGATTGTTTTATCTTTATGATTATTAATATTATATCTTCTTAGCAATTGCATGCTTGTTAATTAGATGTTGTTTTCTTGTTAATTGTCTTAAGAAAGCTTTATTAGAATTGAACACTCATAAGGGTTGAGGATTGATTGGGGTGCTAGAGATAGACCTACAAGATCCTTTGGTTTATTGTTCTTCTTTATTAATGCTTGAGCTATTTGATTATGTTTGAGACGAGAGTCCTTACATTTTTATCTAGTGATTAGAGATTGATTCGCTTGAGAGAGGTTTTAATCTAGATTAGTAAAATGTCAATTCAATTCATCATTTGATTTAATTGAGTTACTGTTCATGAAATGCATATCGGGTCTAGGAGGATTCAGTATCTAGGTTGTTTCCATCATCAATAACCTTTGCAATTTACTTCCTATTACTTAGTTTAATTAGTTATTTTAATTCAATTATTACTCAAACTATTTGAATCGCTAAACAACAATTAATATTTGAACTAATACTTGGTACTTGTCCCCTGTGGAACGATAACTCACTCATCTCTATATTACTTGAGTGACCCGTGCACTTGCGGTACCATTGCATAGAAAAAGCGCATCAAGTTTTTGGCGCTATTTTCGGGGACTACGATTATCAATATTAGCGATATAATTATGATTGTTGATTTAGTTTTTATTTTCTTGTTATTTAACATTTGTTGTAGTTCATTCGCTGTTATTTTAGGTATTCTTTTCCGTGCATGACCCGAGCTAGTTCCTCCGCTCTAATCGAATATAATCTAGAATTAGAAAGAACATTGAGAAAAAAAAAAAAGAAAGGAGGAATGGGAACTAGCTTTGGGAAAGACATTAGAGGATTTAGACAAATCTAAGGAAGAAATAGAAGAAGAGGTACTAGACATAATGGGGGAACTGCAGAGAACCATGTTGGATTTTGGGAGGCCCACTCTTCAAGGGGCTGAGTCTAGCATCAGAAGGCTAGCTGTGACCAACAATAATTTTGAAATCAAGGCCAATGTCATTCAGATGGTCCAGCAGCACTGTGAATTTGATGGCTTTCTTGATGAAGACCCAAATAATCATCTGGAGAATTTCTTGGAGATCTCTGATACATTCAAGATCAATGGGGCGACAGATGATGCTATCAGGTTACAGTTGTTTCCTTTTTTTCTTAAGGATCGACCTAAGAATTGGCTTAAATCCTTTCCAATTGGGCACTTTACCACTTGGGATCAACTTGCTGCAAATTTCCTAGAAAAGTATTTTCCACCCTCCAAGACTACAAGGTTTAGGAATGAAATATCATCCTTCACACAACATGAGAGTGAGACATTACATAATGGATGGGAATGATACAAGGAGTTGTTAAGGAAATGTCCACATTATGGGCTTCCATTGTGGCTACAGATCCAAACTTTTTACAATGGTTTGACTCAGGTGATCAAACAAGCCATAGATGCTATAGCTGGGGGTTCCTTGAATTACGAAACTCCTGAACAAGCTAGGGACTTGATTGAAGACATGTCTCTAAATAATTATAAGTGGCAAGACCCAAGGGAAAGGGGGAGAACTATAGTAGGTGGTTCACATCATTTGGACCCTGTTATAGCTTTCTTATCTATATCTTTTAACAAGCCAGCACAAGTGATGATATGTGATTTGTGTGCGGGTGGACATCAGAGTTAGGATTGTCAGTGTGGCAATACTTTTGATAGGTAGGAGCAGGTAGATTATGTTGGCAATGCGACTAGGCAATAACAGCACAACCCCTACAGTAGTACTTATAATCCGGGTTGGAGGAATCATTCCAATTTCTCTTAGGGAAATAAGAATAATCTAAGACCCCCACCTAGATTTCAGCAGCAACCACAGTACCAACAAGCTCCACCTAAGAAGACTTCTTTGGAAGAAACGATGGAGAAATTCATTAAGTCTTCTGATTAGAGGCATAAGGCAACTGAGACCACTCTCAGAAACCAGCAGGCTTCCATTCACAATCTTGAGAACTAAATGGGGCAAATTGCCAAGTTGCTTAGTGAGAGAATGCAAGGGAGTTTGCCAAGCAATACTGAGGCAAACCCAAAGGAACATCTCAAGGCAATCACTTTGAGGAGGGGAAAGCAGGTTCAAGGGAGTGTTGCTGGAGAAGAAGAAGTGGTTGAGAAAGAGGTAGAGGCACCGGGTGCCAATGAAGAAGCTGGAAATGAAGTTGTATCGGGAGAGAAGGCAAGAGTGGATACAGGGAAAGAAAAAGCAACACCAGAGCCTACCCTGACTGTAAAGGAGTATCGACCTCGAGTGCCATACCCTGCACGTCTGTAGAAAGACAAGCTCGATGCTCAATTCGGTAAGTTTGTCGAACTCTTTAAGCAACTTCATATTAATATTCCATTTGCTAAAGCTTTGTCGTAAATGCCAAATATGCTAAATTCTTAAAAGATCTTCTTTCTAAAAAATGGAATCTTGAAGAAGTATCTTTGGTGCATTTGTTGGAAAAGAGTTCGAAAATTTTGCAAAGAAGGTTACCAAAAGAATTGAAAGATCCTGGTAGTTTCAATATTCCATGCTTTATTTGTAACCTTGAAATTAAAAGTGCTTTGGCTGACTTGGGGGCTAGCATTAGTGTTATGCCCTATAAGGTTTTTAAGGAATTAGGCATTGGAGAACCCTAACCAACACTCATGACCATTCAATTGGCCGATAAGTCGAAAGTATACCCTCGTGGTATCATTGAGGATGTGTTGGTAAAAGTTGGGGATTTTATTTTCCCCAATGACTTTGTGATCATTGACATGGATGAGGATGCAGATGTTTCACTTATCCTTGGTAGGCCATTTTTGAACACAGCCCGTTCCCTCATCGACGTCTATAATGGTAATTTAACTTTGAGAGTGGGTAATGAAAAAATTGTTTTTAATATTCCAAATGCAATGAAACACCCACTTGCACTTGATGATGGGGATTCATGCAATGATATTGTTAAGCATGAAACCATAAATTTTATTACTAACATCATTTCCAAGGATCCCTTTGAGTTGTGTTTGATGCAGGAAAGATCTGAGGATGCAGAAGCAATAGAGCAGCTAGCCTACTTGGAGGCAAATAAGTCATGGAAGGGTAAGGCATATGAAACAATTGAGATGCCCAAGGAAGAAAAGATGAAGCCATCCATAGTAGACTCACCTGTTTTGGAACTTAAGCCCCTTCCGGATCGTCTTGAGTATGGGTTCTTGGTAGAAGGAAGCAAGTTACCGATAATTTTGAATGCTCGTTTGTCTTCTGAGCAAAAAGACAGGCTAATGGAATTACTGAAGAAACATAAAAAGGCTTTAGCTTGAAAGATAGCGGATATTGAGGGGATTAGTCCATCTTATTGCACTCACAAGATTCTGATGGAAGAAGATTTTAAGCCAATGGTTGCAACCCCAGAGAAGACTGAACCCTAAAATGAAAGAGGTAGTGAAAGCTGAAGTGAATAAGCTACTTGATGCAGGGATTATTTACCCAATATCAGACAGCTCATGAGTGAGCCCAGTTTAAGTAGTACCGAAGAAAGGAGGGATGATGGTAGTTCCCAATGAAAACAATGAACTCATCCCCACATGGACAGTCACCGGATGGCGGGTTTGTATTGACTATCGGAGGTTGAATGATGCAACAAGAAAAGACCATTTTCCATTGCCTTTCATTGATCAAATGTTAGAGAGGTTGTCCGAGCATGAATTTTATTGCTTTTTAGATGGTCTTTCGAGTTACTTTCAGATTCTAATTGCCTTAGAAGATTAAGAGAAGACAACTTTCACTTGTCCTTATGGGACATTTGTATATCAGAGAATGCCATTCGAGTTATGTAATGCACCTGCCACTTTCCAACAGTGCATGATGGTAATTTTTGATGAATTAATCGAGGACATAATAGAGGTGTTTATGAATGACTTTTTCTATTCATGGTGATTCTTTTGATGGTTGTCTGGAGAATTTAGATAGAGTGTTAACAAGATGCAAGGAAACAAATCTAGTGTTCAACTGGGAGAAATACCATTTTATGGTTTAGGAAGAAATTGTGTTGGGACACAAGATTTTGAGCAAGGGCATTGAGGTAGACTGAGCTAAGATATAGGCCATTAAGAAACTACCACCTCCCACATCTGTCAAGGCCATTAGAAGCTTTCTGGGGCATGCAGGCTTCTACAGAAGATTCATAAAAGACTTTTCCAAAATTGCATGGCCATTAACAAGACTTCTTGAGAAGGAAGTTGAGTTTATGTTTAATGAGGAATGTCTTAATGCCTTCAACATTCTGAAGGAGAAATTGATTCATGCTCCTATTATGGTGGCCCCCGACTGGAATTTACCATTTTAATTGATGTGCGATGCCAGTGATTTCGCAGTTGGGGCGGCTTTGTGTCAAAGAAGGTTGAAGCATTTTCAGCCATACTATGCAAGCAAGACTCTTAATGAGGCCCAAGAAAATTACACCACCACATAGAAGGAATTGTTAGCTGTTGTGTTCGCTTTTGACAAGTTCCGCTCATATTTGACGTTGTCAAAAGTGATAGTCTTTACAGACCATTCAGCTTTGCGATATTTATTTGCAAAAACATATGCGAAGCCAAGGTTGATTCGGTGGGTTTTATTGCTACAAGAGTTGGATTTGGAGATTCAAGGTAAGAAGGGAACTAAAAACCTTGCAGTAGATCATCTTTCTCGCCTAGAGAACCCAAACTTAGAAGAGTTTAAAGCAGGAGAGATTTCAGATACTTTTCCCGATGAGCAGCTATACGCCATGGTAGGTATGGTAGGTAATTCTCACTTTGAACTACCTTGGTTTGTTGATTATGCAAATTATTTGACTGTTAGGGAACTTCCAAAAGAGTTTTCATATCAGTAAAAGAAGAAATTCTTTTCTGATCTAAAATACTATTTTTGGGAGGATCCCTTTCTTTTTAAACTATGTGCTGACTGATGATAAGGAGGTGCATTGCATGGCTGGAAACAATGAACATTGTAGATCAAGGCCATAGCGGACCAGCAAGAGGACATTATGGGGCCAGTAGAACAGCATAGAAAGTACTAGAATTAGGATTCTACTGGCCAACTCTCTTCAAGGACAGCTATAGCTATGTGCAGCAATATGATCGTTGCCAAAGAGCAGGTAATATTTCATCTCCTAATGAGATGCCCCAACATGGTATTTTAGTTTCTGAAGTTTTTGATGTTTGGGGTATCGACTTCATGAAACCATTTCCTTCTTCTTTTGGTAACAAGTATATTCTTATAGCTATTGACTATGTATCTAAATGGCCTGAAGCTCAAGCCTTAGCAAAGAATGATGCTAGGATAGTGATTAAATTTTTGAAAAAATTATTTTCTCTATTTGGTACACTAAAAACTATTATAAGTGATAGGGGTACCCACTTCTGTAACACTAAGTTTGAGAAGGTTTTCAAAAGGCTAGGTGTTACTGATAAGTTAGCTATTCCTTACCACCCTCAAACTAGTGGCTAGGTCGAGAACACAAATAGGGAGCTCAAGAGAATTCTTGAGAATAGTGTAGAGCGATCTCGAAAGGATTTGTCTGAGAAATTGGATAATGCTCTATAGGCTTTTAGGACGACATTCAAAACTCCCTTGGGTACTACTCCATTCTGGCTAGTGTATGGCAAGGCTTGCCATTTACCTATTGAGATAGAACATAATGCTCATTGGGCTATAAAACAGACTAATCTTGATCTAGATAGTGGAGGTGAGAAGAGAAAATTGCAGATTAATGAGCTAGATGAGTGGCGATTGCAAGCATATGACAATGTAAGGATGTATAAGGCGAGAACCAAGAGATGGTATGATGCTCCGATTAAGCAAAGGAAAGAGTTTAAGGCTGGTGATCAAGTATTTCTTTACAATTCTAGGCTTCGACTCATTCCAGGTAAGTTGAAATCTCGATGGTCTGGTCCTTTCACTGTTAAGGAAGTCTTTCCCTATGGAACAGTTGAGTTAACTCACCCCGGGTGATTTTAAAGTAAATAGGCAAAGGCTCAAGTTGTACTTTGGGGGAGAAGTGAATGAAATGAAGGAGATCTTGTATCTCCATGATTCGGGGTGAGAAATTGCCTTAACGTCTAGCTAAGACGACGTTAAATAAGTGCTTGGAGGGAGGCAACCCACCAATTTCAGTATTTTTAGATTGTTTTTCTTATTGTTTTGTTAATCTTCTTTTGGGTTTCATAGTGATTAATTCATGGGTGGTATAGTTTTGATAATTGAGAGGTTGTGGAGAGTGAAAATTGAGGAAAAATCTGTCTAAGTGTTGTTGGAAGACAGTAAAATTGATACACCAGTGGTACTCCCGTATCACTGGGCATACCGTATACACTGCGAGATAGAAGATACGGTATGCCCAGCGATATGAGCATATCGCTGGGTGTACTGGCAGGCTTTTAAACACAACTCGGTTGTGTCATTAACATATTTTTTCCTCTCTTTTTCAATTCTCCACCATTTTCTCTCAAATCTCTTGCTCTCCCTCACTCGAAATCACACACTCACACACTCTAAAGGGGATTTCAACCATCATTCATTGATTTGAGAAGGTTTTTATTGCGATTTTACTCCACAATTTTGAAATTTTCACTGCCATCTACAGGTTTGAGCTCTACAGCCATAATTTTTTATTTCTTTTGCAATTTTTTTTGGGTTTATTAATGGAATCGATAGATTTATGCTATATATTTCATGAAATTGCAATGGGTTTGCCATTTGAGATTGATTTTGTTGTTAGATATTGTTTATTTTGCATATTTTGTTATGGGTTAATGTTCCAATATATAACAATCTTTTATGTATGAACTCATTGTCAATTTCTATGGTTTTAGTCATTGGGTTATGGAAATTTTTGCAATTTGGAATTATATTTCTCCATTATTGGTTGATTGAATCATTTTTCCATAACCCATTGGTAGTAATTTCACATAACCTGTTGGTGGTTTGTCTTGGCTCAATTGCATGAATTTTACTATTCAATGCTATTTGTGGTTGATTTGCGAATCGTTTTGAGTTGGTTGTTTCAATACTAAAATTGTTGAATGTGTTGCTATGCCGTTATAATGCCGAAATTTCACTGACCTTGACTTTTTTGTTTGGTATTATTATTGTTTTGTATGGGTTTTGTTGTTTGTTTTACAGATAATAGGACCTCGTAAACAACCGGCCTCCAAGCAAAACACCACTTTACTTGCAAAACGGGCTAAAGGGGACAGTAGCTTAAGCAGACCCGCAGTTGCTCCAACCTCTTCATTCATCTCTAATCACAAATGCATTCAGTTCTCCGTCCTAGAGGAAAGACAGAGGTTTGAGTTATTAGGAAACAAAGAATGGTTTCCTTCTCGGGTATTAGATTGGGATGCTATGGAGCAAGCACAACTTACCAATGAGATCCGGGATTTGATCAACCAGCCAGGATGGGCACAATTCTTTGCTATCAATGAGCCAGCCTATAGAGAGTTGACACTGGAGTTTTACTGCACATTCCAGTTTAATAAGGACAAGATTTCCATTACCGAGCCAACTATGAAATTCAGGTTGGGTGGGAAACGTTTCATATTAGCATTAGTGAGCTCGGCATCCATTTGGGTTTATATTTAGCAGCGGAGGTGAAAACCACTGAGTATCTTCAGGCTGAGGTAGATTTTTCAGAATATGATGTTATTCCTGCCAGAATTTGGAAGAAACTTGCACCGATTAGGGGCAAATAGGATCCTAAATTGTCAAAGGCCTCAAATTTTGCATCTTTTACACATCGGGTGGTGCATAACTTAATTGCTTACATCATTGCCACCCGAAAAGGAATCCCAAGAGTTGTGACATTAAGAGACCTTTTCTTTCTCTCGTGTATGGTTGACAGGACTAGATGTAATGTTGCTCATGCTCTCACTCATTTCTTTTATGAGCAGTCAAAGAAGGGTCCAGCTAGTTGTTTATACAGTGGCATGTATATAACAAAGTTGGCTAATGCTGTGGGTGTGCTGAATGGATGTTCCCTAATGAATGTTGATGGGATACCCAAATTACTAAGGATGGATACTTTGAAGTGACTGGATCCAACTTGATTTATTGAGTCATCTACTACTGCTTCTGCACCAGTACCTCCTGCTCCCGCTCCCAACATTCCCCATCCGATTGACATCCCTGGTCCATCTACCTCAGCTGGACCATCGTCTACTGCAGGACCTTCTCATTTTTCTTTTGACCTTTTTTCCTCTGCTGCTGCACCACCATTTCATGATTGGAGGCATACAGTTGGTGAGGACATTAAGATCCACTGAAACCAACCGCCTTTGAGTGGCAGATGTGCAGGATAGAGAGTCAACTCAATAGAGTCCACATTGACCAGCAACTTACTATGCAGCTTCAGCAGAAGATGTTGAAGACTCAGTATTTTTAGAGGACTCAGATGGAGTGGCTCCAGTCTTCTATGATGGAATTTTGGGCCACTTAGGGTTTCCAACCACCACCCCCATTCCCTTTTCATGCTGCTGCTGAGGATGATGATAAGGATGTCTCCCATGATGATGCTGGGGATGATGATGAGATGGGCGATTAGCCCTTTTTCTTTTCTTTTATTATTGGATTGTTGTACCCTATTTTAACCTGCTACTTATTTTTCTTTTCTTTTATTTCTATTTGGATTACTGCTATTTTGGATTTTCTCGTCTCTCTTTTGAAGCAACCTCCTCTAGTCTATATCCTATTTTGTGATGACATGGATTGTGGATTCTCTTCCTCCAGGCTATGGCAATGTCAAGGCAGTTTTTCTTTTTCTCTCTCTCTTATTATTATTTTTATTCTTTGTTTGTCACACATTGGGGACAATGTGTGATTCAAGTGTGGGGGAGGGACTGATTGAACATCAGTGCATAAATTTTATTTTGAATTTTGAATTACCTGAACAGTGAATTGAATCTTAATAACTAGTATGGCATGAATTTTTATCCCTTTAGTTGATGACTTGTTTATGGTTAAATGGTGATAAGTTGTTGATGCATAACTTGACTGATTTGATCTTTCTTTAAGAATCTAATTTGGTAGTTCTTTTAGGATTCTGTTTTGACAACATTTGCATATTCTAAATTTTGGAACTCTAGTTACATTTGTGAGCACAAGAATTTTCATAGTGTTTTAGTGTTTGGCTAGTAGGCATCCTGTATATCCTAAGATGTATCATTTTTCATCCTCAATTGGATTGTTTTTAAAAAAAAAAAAAGAATAATTAAATTGAGAATAAGGAGCTTTGAAAATGTTGAACATATTCTGTTGTTTTTAACTCTTTTAGAAATATAAGGGTTGAGATCGAGAATAGTGCTAGTAGCCATTTGAATTTTGATCCTAGCTGAGTAACCGGGGGGCAGCATCACAAATGCTTGCATTCGCGTCAAAAGGCTAGTGTCAATTCAAACAAGTTGGGCTCCTTAACAAAAAGTGCATATATGAAAAGTGGCATTCTTGGGGATGATCATGCACCTAGGAGAAAATTTTTATTTATGACTGCTATGCTTAAAAATTTGCACTTTTGAAATACTTGCTCACATTTGTAACTCATGAATTCAAGCTTTAGGTTTGTAAAAATTGATTACAAATGCATCTTAGTTTGGTTATCATTTTGGAGGATTTTTGATTGATCATTGATTTCGAGCTATATGGAATATTAGTTGTCTTCCATTTAACTATTTAATTGTTGTTAATTTTAGGGGGAATTCTATGTCTTTGTTTTTTTTTTTTTTTTTACTCAATTTGCTTAAGGACAAACAAAATCTCAAGTATGGGGGAATTTGATAAGTGTATGATTGATGATATTTTACTCCTGTTTCTTAATGTGTTTTATTGTTAAATTGAGTTTAATCTATTTGTTCAAGTGTTTTTCAAAATAATTTTTAGGAATTTTTCATGTTTTGAAATGCCATGGTCATTTGAGCCGGAATCACGAATGAAAATCGAGGAACAGAGAAATTTTTTGAGAAATTTTCTTAATGGTATGGCCATACCATTACAAGTTATAGGTGTAACATTACCATTCTTGACAGTTTTAAAGAGGCCAATTTCCGTGTACACAGACCGTTGGTACACCCAAATGGTACGAGCATACCAAGCTTAAATCCATGAGTATAAAAATAAACTAAAACAGATTAAAGAGAATTTGATTTTTATCTCTTGGAGGTGATATCTCTGAGGAAAAGTGAGGGTTTTGTAGCTGGGATTGAAGGTGGAGATCCAAATACTTCAAGTTTCGAATCAAGAATCGAAGATTAAAGTGGAGGTTATCAAATCATTCGACATGGATTGTTTGATTTCTCTTTCATTCTTCCTTTATTCTTGTCTCCAATCTGTTATCATGGACTAATTTCCTTATACCTAGATATTTGATGAATCCTAGATCTTATTGTATGGATTGAATAGTGTTTATCAATTAAATCATTCATTGGATTGTTTTATCTTTATGATTATTAATATTATATCTTCTTAGCAATTGCATGCTTGTTAATTAGATGTTGTTTTCTTGTTAATTATTTTGAGAAAGCTTGATTAGAATTGAACACTCATAAGGGTTGAGGATTGATTGGGGTGCTAAAGATAGACCTA
>CATKHJ011103838.1:0-12677 GCA_949750685.1 Vernicia montana
GGTTTTTTCCTTAACTTTTCCCAAATAAAATAAAATTAAGGTGGCGACTCCCAAATCAATTTTCAAAATCAACCAATCCGAACCCTAGGGTTCCATCGTGAGACCATGAATGAGCATTTTGATTCCCTCTTAGCGGATCAGACCAGTGCTCGGGCGAGGCCTCACACAGTGATATGACCATACTCCTAGACATATCATATAAACTGGATAATATTCTTTGTCATACGGATAGTGATACGACCGTATGTTTGATCGTGTGACCAACTTCAACATGTTTCCATTTCAATAATTGGCATGCTAAATTGACATATGTATATGACCAATGTGAGTTATAATTGAAAGAGAAGTGGACATTGGTCCAAGGCCTAATCGGCCCCAATAGTTAAAGTATGTGCATCGATTATTGACTTGTTGATTGTATTGATATGTGATGACTTGTTGATTAAGAGTGATAGTATGTGATTGTATGCTAAATATAGATCTAGAAGTATGGAAATTAGAATCTGACTTGGTTCTATAGATAAGTTGGGAGTGATGATCTAAATTGTGATTAATTGGAATGGTTCTTGTAGAACCTAAAGACAAAGTACAAGAGCAACCGGAGGATCATCATTTCTGCTTGTGCTAGTTAGGAGCAAGGGAGTCCTAAGGGGAGTACATGATAATCAATATGTTATGGGCGTTATCCCATTGTATAACCACTCATTCATTGAATCAATTTTATTACTGGATTGAACTTATATTCTATTGATATCTACTAATGAACCCAAATATGTTAAAACATCTACTTGAGACCTTTGGACTTTACATCGATATAAAGATAGCATATTGAAATCTTCACTCTTTGATGAGTACCATAGTTCATTTGAATCCCTAATGCTCTCAATTGTGAAAGTGTTATAAATCATCTAAAGCAAAAATCTCCATTTGATGTGGTATATACATCAGTCATGTGCACATGGTAAGAAGGCCTGACGGATAGGGATAGTGTATCCGACTTAGCTGGGAAAGGTGATCCTAGTCGGGAGACTTGATCAGTCCCGCACTTGAATCATTATGAGTGTACAAGTGTGAACCTTTAAAATTGCACCTCCAGACAAATGATTTTCAATTACAAACCCATAGAATCAAATCGGGTCCAAATCGGATCAGAAACAGGTTAAAATCAACAAAAATAGTGCAAAACCGGGTCGATCCGGACAGAAAACGTAGTGCTAGGAGAGTGTTGCGCGGCAGGCTGCAGCTCCAAGATCGTGCCTCCCTAAGCATGCCGTGCAGCACGCGGCATGCCACTGCCTGGCTCCTCCCAGCCTCCTCTATAAAGACCCAGCTTCCTCCTTTAGAAAAAAAAAAAAAGGAAAAAAGGGGGAATCCAAAATTCATCCGATTTATAACTAAAACTCTATCGATTTCGATACACTGAAATCAACTTTCTATATCCAAATCCATCCACCTACCAAAATTATTTTAATTTAAAATTGTTATTATTTATTTTGAGTTCCTAAATCTGAAGTGGAGCTCCAAAGCCGGATCCAAGCTTGCCCATCCGCAAAAAAGCCAAGAAAAGCAAAGGTATAATTCTTTTTTCTTGCATTATGTAATTCTAAAATCAGATCTAGAATTCAGCTTACACTTTATTTTGATCTAAATATGAAAAGATCTAAATCTTATTAATTTAAAATCTGAATTAAATTAATAAACCAAATAAACCTCTTTTGAGTAAGCACCTCCTTCGCAAGAAGGAAGAACTGCGTGGGGTCTGATTCCCATTCAAAGGGATACGCAGGCATGCCAATCTTTAAGGCATCAACTCCAAAATATTTTAAATAATATTTTCCCCTTTTTATTATTTTACTACTTTATATATGGTCTTTATCCTTTATTAAATTAATTGAGGAATATGTGCTTTCTCTAGTATCCATAAGGGCTAGAGGAAAGATCATCCTTTCTTATTTTTGCTTTTGATTCATCTCTATAACTGTCATTCATACAATGTTTGTATCCTTTACAACTGTCCATTCATCATTTTTTATTCCTATTCATGCATATATAAAGTTATTTTGTACCTAAGCCAAACTTAAGAAATTAAAATGTTTATTACCAAAACCTAATCCTCAGGCCATCTTTGGTCACTCGTTGATTAGTGCTTTTCCATTGGGATGAACTAAATAATTTGGAGTCATTTCATTTGGGTTTTCCTTTAATCTTCCCAATTAAAATAAATAAAATTAAAGTGGTGACTCCCTGTTACATAAAGTGAAAATACAAATTCTAATTTTTCAGAACTTACAGCGGGTTCTAGATTTCGTGAAGTTTCTACCGAAGAGCATTTTCGATTCCCTTTAGCGGATCAGACCAGTGCTCGGGCGAGGCCTCACAGTTGGCGACTCCACTGGGGACAATTAAATCTTTTTCAAAATAAAAGATAAAAGCAGATTACTTTTGGTAAAAACAAAGTTTTGGCTTTAGTTCAAAATAACTTTACATGCATCACTACATGTGGACTCCTTGTCCAAAACCCTAGTTTCCTAGGAAAACAATGGATAGAATGTAACATCGAGTGGGTAATCCTCCTTAGGTCTATTCGATGATAGTTAAATCATCCAGCTCGTAACGTATCCTTTAAATCTTTTTTAAAGGTGTAACGAGTATGCACATACCGCTGGACCCACGCGAGGCTCCTTGTCTTACATATGGTTAGGTATATCGCATCTTTAGTGTGATGGGTACCCTATTTAAAACCACCCTTACCTTTTCATGTAATGAACCTAGAACCTAAACTTAAGTTGTATGTTCCATTAAGCAAAACCCTTGCACATCTGCATTATTCATAAAATACTTTTCCCATGCATGCATCCATATTGTATAACATGCATTCCTTTTAAGTGGAACCTTAAACCGAAGAAGGGTCAAACACTTTCACCTCGACCCAATCACTTTCGCCCTACAAAATATTAAGCCCAAAACTATTGGCCCATAATTCCCAAAGCCCAATACCTTTGGCACAACAAGCAATTCAAAGCCCAAAACCTTGGCAAAATCCCCAAAGCCCAATACTGTTGGCCCATCATACTCAAAACCCAATAACAGTTAGCCCACAATACCAAAAGGGATCCTTTTCCCCAGAGTCTGTATACTCTTATCTTCACCAAACACTCACTAGATTTTCTTTTGGTTTTGTTTAAAGATACCAATGGATGATCCAACTAACATGGCTGCCCTGACAATATTTATGACCAATCTCCTTCAAAAGCAAGAGAAGAATTTTCAAGCAATTCTGAATACTCAACAAGCCCAATTTGAGAAACAAAGGCAATCCATTATCGAAGAAGTACGGGCCATGGTTAATCAAATTAGCCTTAACCCGACTAACCCAAACACAGCTTTGGACCATACCACCCTAAATTTGAACCAAGCCAATCCTGTTCCGGCCCAAACCAATAATAACACTACTTCATCACCCAAAACAACCATTGACCTTACAGATAAGGGAAAAGCTGTTACTAGTACCTCTCAAACTAGTAAGGTTTCAAACATCATTACCCAACCTGCTACATCTCCTGTGAATCCTTTTCAAAGGAAGAAAGCTTTCTCTCACCCTGACCTGAGAACATTCATAGAGAAATTCAAAGCAATGGAGAAAGCCATCAAATCCTTAAAGCACAGCAATGACCTAATTGATGTGGACAACTTAGCTCTGTTCCCTGATGCTAAACTTCCACCTAAATTTAAAATGCTTGAACTTGAGAAATTTGATGGAACCACCTGCCCTAAGATTCATCTGATGATATATATAGGGTCAATGCAGCCTTTGGGACTTAACAACGAGCTCCTTGCACAACTGTTCCAATAATCATTAATTGGTGCAGCATTGAGATGGTTCCTTTCACTAGAAAAAAGCTAGAAAAGGACCTGGAATGATATCTGTCAAGCCTTTATCAAGAAATATCATTACAATAGTGAAGTGGATATCACTAGGTGTGACTTGGAAACCACCAAACAACTTCCGAATGAGTCCTTCTCCACGTTCCTTACAGGGTGGAGGGCTAAAGCAGCTCAAATGGTAAACAGACCAACCGAATAAGAACAGGTGAACATCCTTGTCAAGAACCTACTCCTAGCTTACCAAGCCCATCTGCTAACCCAATATCTGCCCACCTTCAAAGCTTTGGTGACAACTGCATTCAGGGTTGAAGATTACATCCTAAGTGGATCATTTCAACCTAAATTTTCTACCACCGGTCTGAATAGTGAAGAAGAATATGAACCCCATGACCTTTGAGGCTAAGACCAACATGTCTCGATCTCATCTTCCTTTACAACCTTAAGCCATAATTCCATGCATCTTCACCAAAGTGAAAGACAAACCCCACCTCACCTCTGCCCAAGTAGCATGTTATGAGGGAGTTCAAGCTTAGCTAATCTGATCTGTCTGAGATTGAGTCCAAGTCCAAGTCCAAATTGAGTTAGAGTCCATGTTTAAAATCCAAATTCGAGTCTAAGTTTGTCATTTATAAGTTCGAGTCTTTGTATTATATTCTCCTTTTGCAATATTATTCATGCACTTCTCTATTCTCATCTTTCTAGTTTAATCTGATAAAAAAATCAATCAAAAAAAAAATCAAAATCAATGAATGGCAAGCATTTGCATTTCACCATAAAATCCACCATGATTTGGAACAATCAAGATTTGAAGTATTCTCATGCCCACATCAGCAGCCACTTCACCAGCTCCTAACTAAAGGATAGTTAATAAAGAGCACCAAATGGTGATCTATTTAGTTGGAGCAGTCAAAGCTAAAGGCAATCAAATAAAGTTACCCATTGCACTTTTGGGTAATCAAAACTTCGAACCTCAATAAGAGGTAACAATCTCAAAAAGGACCCGATGTCCTCACAAGGTTTCTCTCTAGACAAAAATTCAATGAAATGGTCTAGACAAAGGTCAAAACCCCAAGACGAAGGACAATAGTAACCCAAATCATGGTGGAATAATTTTTAAATGCCAAAATTCATTGATTAGCTTGCTAAGTTGAAAACTAGAAAGGGCGACTTAGGCAAAAATTAGAGAAAGCTCGCTAAGTTGAAAACTCGAAAGGGCAACTTAGGCAAAAATTAGAGAAAGCTCGCTAAGTTGAAAACCTAAAATGGGGGCTTAGGCAAAAATCAGAGCAAGCTCGTCAAGTTGAAAACCTGAAAGGGCGGCTCGGGCAAAAGCTAGAGCTAAAAAGAAGAGAAAAATCATCCTGATCAAATCATTTTGTTCCTTATGCCCTTTATCCCATATTAAAGGCATATCATCTTAAGTCATCATCTTCCGACTGATCCCTCATTAGAGACACGCCTTCCAAATCATCTTCTATCAAAACATCCATCACGTCTCTTAGCTCAAGCAGCTAAGTAGTCCTTATCATTCATTAGGGGCATATCCTTCAAAACGCTTGACACAAAAAGCTAAATTGCTCTTACAATCAATCAAATAGCACGTCTTCTGAGTCATCATCCAAATCAATCCAGTGTCTCCTCAAGAGTCTCATTGCTCAAAGAGTCTATTCAATCTTAGATAATAAGATAAGCCGTATCTTTTCCATAATTCATGCTACAAAAAGCAAAATCATACAACCTCCCTAACATTGATCAAAAGGTCTAAACCTATCACCACAAACCCAAGTCTCCTTGGTAAGATCTCATCAAAAGGTCCAAACCTATCACCAAAAACTTAATTCTCCTTGGTGAAATCTCAATCTCTAAGGGCCAAGTCCACCAAAAACCCAAGTCTCCTTAGTAAAATCTCATCTTGCAAGGGCCAAGTCCACCAAAAACCCAAGTCTCTTTGGTAAAATCTTATCTTGCAGGGGCCAAGCCCACTAAAATCCCAAGTCTCTCAGGACTCATGATCCTTGAAGCCTAGCTTCCTTGTCAAAGCCAAAGTCGAGCCATGACTCCCAGGCCAATCATCCTCAAACTGATTAAAAAGGGCCAAAACAAGTCAAAGCCCAAGCTTCCTTAGCAAATCACACCATCCCTAAAGTCCAACTCTTTTGGAAAAGCAAAACCTCCTTGACAAAACAGACAATCCTTCCAAGCCCAAGCCTCATTGATAGATTATACCATCCATCCAAGCCCAAGCTTCCTTGGCAAATCATACCATCTGAACCAGTCAAAGCCCATGATTCCTTGGCAAAACATACCATCTAAGCCCAAGCTTCCTTGGCAAATCATATCATCACTAAAGTCCAAGTCCTTTGGACAAGCAAAATCAAGTTGGGTCTAAACACCTCCAAAAGTCATGTTCGGAAGCAGACTCTTAAGTCACATATAAGACAACCTACAATCTTCCCTTCCAAGGCAAAACCCGACTGAGCCTTCGAAAAATAACCTCCTACAAGGCAAAACCTCATTGAGCCTTCTAAACACAATAACATCCTTCCAAACAAAACCTGACTGAACCTTCCAAAAGATAACCTTTTTAGGTAAAACCTGACCCAGCCTTCCAAAATAACTTCCTCCAAGGCAAAACCCCACCTAGCCTTCTAAGATGACCTTTCAGGCCACACCTGATTGAGCCTTCCAAGATAACCTTTCAGGCCAAACCTGACCTAGCCTTTCAAAGTATCACCTCCTCCAAGGCCAAAACTTGACTTTACCTTAACTTTCTCCTATGGCATAACCACTATCCTTCATCATTCCAAAATGGGGGCACCCTCCTCTACAAAAATCAACACTATCATATCAAATTGACCATTTAAAGGTTCAAGGTATCCAATTCATAAATTTTATGCATAGTCAGATGCATTTCATATTAAACAGGTCAGTAATCAAAGCTCCTTAAACAAGAAGGACCATCACCTTGTCCTTACAGAAAGGACCATCACCTTGTCCTTCTAGAAAGGACCATCACCTTGTCCTTCCAGAAAGGACCATCACCTTGTCCTTCTAGAAAGGACCATCACCTGTCCTACCAGAAAGGACCAATCCATCCAATCATCCCATCAGGCAGAACCATTTTCAAATCTTCAGAACTGTCTATCAGACAGATCAATTCTGATGAAACCCAGATCCAGACTGGGACCATCTTCATCACTTCCCAAAGATACTGGGGGGCACCTCCTTCCCCAAACCAATCTGACCTATCCTACGATAGCCTTAGGATCCATACCTTAAATATGAATAAGATTTTCTATTTTAGAATCATACCTATCCTAAGATAGCCTTAGGATCAATACCTTAAATCTGAATAAGGTTTTCTCTTTCAAAAACAAACCTATCCTAATACAGCCTTAGGTTCTTTTACCCAAACAGACCGGGAATATACATTTTCCAAAACAGACAGGGAATATAGATTTTCCAAATATGTCTAAACACCGACCTAGACATCACTTTGATTCCTTTTCTTCATCCCTATTCCCCAGGTTCACTTTCATCAGAATCGCCTTTTGAACAAAGCTAATTCTGATGAGGGGGTAGCTATGAACCCTTGAAATTACTCTCCAGACAAATGGTTTTCAATTACAAACCCATAGAATCAAACCGGGCCCAAATAGGATAAAAAATAGGCTAAAATCGACCAAAACAGTGCAAAATCAGGTCGATCTGGACAGAAAACTGAGCTAGGCCAAAGCAAGCTCGGGCAGCGCCAAGAGCATGCCGCCCGAAGGCTGGCACACAAAGAGTGCCGCGCAGGCGGCTGGCGCACTTCACGTGCCACCTGGCTCCTCCCAGTCTCCTCTATAAATACCCAACTTCCTCCTTCAGAAAAAAAAAAAGAAAAAAAGAAAAAAGGGGGAATCCAAAATTCGTTCAATTTATAACTAAAACTCCATCAATTTCGATACGCTGAAATCACCTTTCTATATCCAAAATCCTTCCACCTACCAAAATTATTTTAATTTAAAGTTGTTATTATTTATTTTGAGTTCCTAAATCTGAAGTGGAGCTCCGAAGCCAGATCCAAGCTCGCTCAATCCGCAAAAAAACCAAGAAAAGCAAAGGTATAATTCTTTTCTCTTGCATTATGTAATTCTAAAATCAGATTTATAATTCATCTTACACTTTATTTTGATTTAAATATGAAAAAATCTAAATTTTATTAATTTAAAATCTGAATTAAATTAATAAACCAAATAAACCTCTTTTGAGTAAACCCCTCATTCACAATAAGCAAGAACTGCGTGGGGTTTGATTCTCATTCAAAGGGATACGCAGGCATGCCAATTTTTAAGGCATCAACTCCAAAATATTTTAAATAATATTTTTCCCTTTCTATTGTTTTATTGCTTTATATATGTTCTTTATCCTTTATTAAATTAATTGAGGAATATGTGATTTCTCTAGTATTCATAAGGGCTAGAGGAAAGATCCTCCTTTCTTATTTTTGCTTTTGATTCATCTTTATAACTATCATTCATACAATGTTTGTATCATTTACAACTGTCCATTCATCATTTTTTATTCTTATTCATGCATTTATAAAGTTATTTTGTACCTAAGCCAAACTTAAGAAATTAAAATGTTTATTACCAAAACCTGATCCCCGGGGCCTCTTTGGTCACTCGTGGATTAGTGCTTTTCCATTGGAATGAATTAAATAATTTGGAGTCATTTCATTTGGGTTTTCCTTTAATCTTCCCAATTAAAATAAATAAAATTAAAGTGGCGACTCCTTGTCACATAAAGAGAAAATACAAATTCCAATTTTTTAGAACTCACATCGGGTTCCAAATTGCATGGAGTTTCTCCCGAAGAGCATTTTCGATTCCCTTTAGCAGATTGGACCGGTGCTCGGGCTAGGCCTCACAGTTGGCGACTCCACTGGGGACAATTAAATCTTTTTCAAAATAAAAGATAAAAGTGAATTACTTTTGGTAAAATCAAAGTTTTGGCTTTAGTTCAAAATAACTTTCCATACATCACTACATGTGGAATCCTTGTCCAAAACCCTAGTTTCCTATGAAAACAATGGATATAATGTAACATCGAGTGGGTAACCCTCCTTGGGTCTAAAGACAAACTACAAGAGCAACCGGACAATCATCATTTCTGCTTGTGCTAGTTAGGAGCAAGGGAGTCCTAAGGTGTGTACATGATAATTAATATGTTATGGGCGTTATCCCATTGTATAACCACTCATTCATTGTATCAATTTGATTACTGGATTGAACTTATGTTCTATTGATATCTACTCATGAACCCAAATGTGTTAAAACATCTACTTGAGACCTTTGGTCTACCTTACATCGATATAAAGATAACATATTGAAACCTTTACTCTTTGATGAGTACCATAGTTCATTTGAATCCCTAATGCTTTCAATTGTGAAAATGTTATAAATCATCTAAAGCAGAAATCTCCATCTGATGTGGGATATACATCAGTCATGTGCACATGGTAAGAAGGCCCGATGAATAGGGATAGTGTATCCGCCTTAGCTGGGAAAGGTGGTCCTAGCCGGAAGACCTGATCAGTCTCGCGCTTGAATCATTGTGAGTGTACAAGGTATTAGCCATCATTCAATCTAATATTAATGGGAACATACCATTCTCGTATATATGGTTTCTGCTAAAGTAAAATGAATCATATTTAATTGCTTTACTTTGAAGCTCAATTATTGGTATCATAAATGAACCCCATTGTGATAATTTCAGTTACTTAATTGTTCATATAGCCTAAAAGCGTTAAAGCTATCTTATTTTTATATTCTACCTTGTATCTAGCTGGCATAACATGTTGATTTATTATGTATTCACTAAGATTTTATCTCACCCTTTAGTGGTTTTTATTTTTTCTGGTGCTATAGAAGTTGCGGCAAGGTAAAACTTAAGCTCCATCTCTTCGCTTGGGGGTTACTTTGTCCGTTTTCATTTTGTTTATTTTGTTATATCATAATGAGTATGTATCTCCATGAGACTAGTCTGGAGTTCCATGGTCATTGTGGTATTTTAGAATTAGATTGTTGAATTCTATAATTTCATTTGGGATTGTAATAGTTATTTTATATGTTGCAGTTAGTGGTATTATAAACTATATTGTGATCAGTGGTATATCTATGATATATTTTGCATACATATACGAAAGCATAGTATACGTTTGATGTATGGATGATATGGAAGTTGATCTTGTAATGTGTATCAGGTTATGATCTGGGTATTGTTGTATGCATGATTAGTTATAGATTGGTATTGTGTTCTACGGGCTTAGGTGACCTTATGTCTCCCTGAGTCCTAGAACAGTCGCGGCTTAAAGTCGGGTCATGATAGTTGCGGGCTTGATGATTTCACTATCAGCAAGCAGACCTAAGGAAGGTTGCCCACTCGATGCTACTTTCTATCCATTATTTTCCTAGGAAACTAGGGTTTTGGACAAGGAATCCAAATGTAGTGATGCATGAAAAAAGTTATTTTGAACTAAAGCTGTCACACCCCACCTTCGGAGGTGCAACGATCCTAGGGCTTAGGGAGACTTAAAGTCACCAAAATCTGTAGTATCCAATATAAAATACAATAATCAATTACTCATTACCCCAAAATTATAACCAGCGATTCCATACAATATCTAAATATACAAAACATTTCTAATCACATCATTTAACATATTGGTTATTACAATATACATTATATATACAATCCCGAGTTAACACTTTCTATATTTATACAAATTCACTTTAGCACCATGGAGCTCTAATAACCAATGAAAAGACAAAATGACCATATAACACATTATACAAGATATTGTCCAAGCGAAGTATTGGAACTTGGATATTACCTTGCAGAATTCTTTAAAACCCCTGAAAAATAGTAAATACTAAAGAATGAGATGAGCTCAGAGAGTAAGTAATAATATCATATAAAAGATAATACTGGAATAATTTGGCTTTGGTAGAGTAATAGAAAGAATTCAATAGAAAATGTTTGAGACCATTTACGGTAATAATTTAGAATGTTACAGTATACAGTATATATATTCTTTTAGCAGAAATCAATAATTTGGAGACGGAGTTTCCCTTAGTGAGTTGAGAGTATCGGCCTAAGTTTTTCTCTATAGTAATAACAGTAAACAATAACATAAGACTGATCAGGTCTTATGGCTAGGATCACCCTTCCCAGCTAGGGTTCAAATACGCTTGCCCTATCCGCAGGCATACCATGTGCACAAGGTCTGATGTAAACCCACATCAGAAGGGTATTTCTGCTTTACAGTAAGAATAAGGTTTACAATATAAGATAGATTTCAACATATAAACAGTTGAGAATATCAGTAACAATGCAATAATCAATATTGTCAAGTTCATTTCAGGTAAATGACCCTTTATCAATCAATAAGAAAATTGAATATTCTTTATGGAAAGTCAAAACATTCATAGTCTCAATCAAGAATATTATATACAACATTGTATTATTAAAGACTCACCATGTACTCCTTAGCTCCAATTACTAACACAAGCAGTAAGGTTGTTCACAACCGTCCGGAGAACTCAATTTCCCTTTTCCTTTATTCTTTGATTCTACATTTCACATATAAAATTTTCATTACTTTGGAACAATCATTTTCAATAACAATCTATTCTCTTTATCATTATTTATACATTAATCTTCTACGATATCATCTATTGATCTTATCGATTTCATTCAATTCGATTTAGGTATAAAACCTCTAATTCATCCAATTCCATGAATTTGGAATTTCTTTTCATACTTATCCAATCTCCAAATCGATTTAAAAAATTATCTAATTGACATTTAAAGAAGTCCATTTCATCATTAAAATTTTACAAAATCAATATCAATTTCCTATCTTCCTTACTAGGCCAAACCTAGTGTTCATTCATTCTAACTTCCAATTCTTTCCATTTTCTTTCAATTTCCATCAATTCATATCTCTTATCAACCCAATTAGCACTTACGTTAAACAAGAAAAACTTTCCTTCTCCATCCTCTTCTTAAGCCGAATCACGTATCAAGAAAGAGAAGAAAACTTTGCAATACAAGCTATCAAGACACTCTTAAATCTACTAGAAGTAAAATTCAAACTTGGTTTTAGAAATTACCTTGACGAAAATTGATTTCTTGTTGAATGTTGAAGGGTGGCCTCTTGGTGTCTTTAGAGAGAGACGGAGTCTTCAATTTTTGGTTGGTAAAATCATAAATGAGGTAGATGGTGGAAGTTTCTAGTTTTATACCAAGTCATTAATAATGGATGGTGGAGATTCATTAGTTTCAATCCAATAGTTATCTTTTTTTTTTTACATATTATTGAATTTTCAATATTAATTTAATTATGGATAATCATCAAAATTTTATGATAATAAAATTATTATTGCCAATTTTAAGAATTTAATTAATTACATCAAATTTTTTACTTTTTAGTCAAGTGGGACCCATCTCAATTATTATCATCTTCCTTCCACTTTTAACTTCATAAATTAAATTTTCCCTTTTATTTAACTGATATGGCCAGCCATTACATGGTCTTTAGCCCAATACACAATATTTCATACTTAACAAATTTCTCTACTTATCTTTGTTAATTCATCAATCTCAACTTTTGGTTCCTTTCAATACCAATCTTTACTCTGGTTGAAATTCCCTATAATAAAAATTCTCTAATCATACCAATATCAATTTTATCTATATAATTTCTCTATTGGCTCATGATTAAATCCCAATATCACATAATGAAC